>JAECMU010102632.1:0-11117 GCA_016106625.1 Dracogyra subfuscus
CCCCCCCCCCCCCCCTCCATCCCGAGTCAGGCCACCGATCCTATCGGAGGTCCGACTCGGGATGGGCGGTGTTCGAAACCCTAGTGGTATATGGGCACGTTAAACTAATCATCAGCAGTGTGGACAACTAGATAAATTTCAAAGAAATTAACATTGGTGATCTTGATGTTGATTCTAAGTCATAAACATATGATGAACCACTATCATCAATGTTACATCCTATTCCATAATTCCATATTTCAAAAATTGGCTCTCAATTAAAGGGACACGTCCTAGTAACGGCTAAATGTTAACCATTACGCCGTTGTTTTTCGCTAATAAACCTATTTTTAAGTTTTAAAATTGCACTTTCCTTACCGTTTATTATTTAGAATATACATTTCCATTGACCTGAAGTGTGTTTTGGTAATCCTGGTAATCCTTGTGTTTGTAATGCCACAAAATTTATTTTTTGTATTTCTTAAAAAGCCACGTGCCACTGAGAAAAAAAACATTGAGCAGACGTGGTCTAATATATTTTTAGAGGGGATATTTCCATTTCAATGTCACAGCCGTTGGTATACCACGTGACTGTTATCATTTTGGTTCGGTTTGTTTCCTCGTGCACGGTTCGCGCAATCAACATCCGATTTGTTGTCGGTCGCTTGTTGTTCATTTGTGAGGTGTTTCTTCACAGTTCGTGAACATTTTCATTAACAATAAAGTTCAGACAAGTAAGTATCTCAATACAAAACCTTACAAACCCTTAAAACCAATAATGTTGCTGTCTTACGATATCTGAAGAGGAGATACAACCTAAGCTATATTTGTTACCTTTATTTAAATAGAGTAGGAACAAAAATCTTACATTTTCGTCCTTTGGAGGGGAAGTGCCTCTCCACCCCTGATGACGACGACGACGACTACTACTAGGCTTACTACTACTACTACTACTACTACTACTACTACTACAACTACTGCTACTGCTACCACCACCACAACTACCACCCACTACCCATCACCAATAATAAACGGTGCATCTAAATGCTAATAACAATAGGTAAGCAGGCCCGTACGCAGGATTTTTAATGGGTGGGTGCGAATTTAAAACGATATAAATCAACATAAAAGTAACCCCTCAAAACAACAACGATAACGTAATGTTATTTAAATTTTATAGAGACAAGTTGGTGCGACTAATTGTAGAATGAGAACACTGCTTAACATATAAATCCAATATGGCTACATTCCATTTCAATAAGATTTTTTCATAATGAGAACACCGCTTAACAAAGAAATCCAATATGGCTACATCCCATTTCAATAAGACTGGTTCATAATGAGAACACTGCTTAACATAGAAATCCGATACGACTACATCCCATTTCAATAAGATTGGTTCATAATGAGAACACTGCTTAACATAGAAATCCAATATGGCTACATTCCATTTCAATAAGATTGGTTCATAATGAGAACACCGCTCAACATAGAAATACAATATGGCTACATTTCATTTCAATAAGATTACTTCATAATGAGAACATTGCTTAAAATAGAAATCCAATATGGCTACATTTCATTTCAATAAGATTGCTTCATACTATTAGTACATATTATACTTGTTTCAAACTGATTTTAGTTTACACCAGCAAGTTCAATAAATGTGGGTTTTTTAAATTATTAAAACAATAAGCATTCTGAGAGTATTGCTAAAAGAATACATGTCCCCTACTGGATCCAACTAATTTCAAGGGCCATAACTATACAAAAGGATTAATCACCATGAAAGTTAAATTTATTATCTGTAACAGTAACAAACTTTCAGCTCAATATCTTCAGCAACTGAAAACAAATGTCTGTACAACTAATTGTTTTGTATCTCCTAAGTTCAAGGACTATAACTTTGTATATCTTGAGGTACTGGGGATAACAAGTTTGGAAAACAAATTTCTATATCTCCTAAGTTCAAGGGCCATAACTCTATAAAATGGACAAAAGACCATGACAGTTAAACTTAACCAGTAACAGTAACACAATTTCAGCTCAATATCTTCAGGCATTGAAAAAACAAGTCGACCTTCGTATCTCCTAAGTTCAAAGACTATAACTCTGTATAAAAAGAGTAAATTTTGCTGAAAGTCAACCACAATCTGTAATAGTACACAAGATAAATATATGTACACAACATTTCAGCTCAATATCTTGAGGTATTTCAAAAAGAAAGTCAGAAGAAACAATTATTTAATCTCCTAAGTTCAAGGGTCATTACTCTGTCAAAACATGTCATGAAAGTCATAGTATATCTGTATTGGTACATTATAAAGCCAAACACAAAATTTCAGCTCTGCATCTTGAGGCACTGGAGATAAATGTTTAGAAAACAAATGTCTATATCTCCTCAGTTCAAACTAAATGTCTAATAACCATGTACAATATATAATACAACTCTAAGATAACTCATACATAACTACGTACAGAATATTACACAGCCTTAAGACTATTGTTACAAATAGAAAAGATCTCATTTGTTGAGCAGCGCACCTAAACTATGGAAATGCACTTTCTGAGTTAAAACTGCCAATTATTTTCACTTTGAATATAAAACCTAAGTATGGCACCAGTTTAGTCATATCAAGACTTGGTCTCGGAAAGTCCAACAGAAAGCGTTCCAATGTTCAGTTCACATCGTACAGAATAATTCTGGAATAACGTCACTGATCTTTCCGTAATGGCTTCTGCAAAAAAAAAAACGTGGGAAAATAAATAGTTTGTGCCTGTGACAATCCATATTTAACAAATTACAAACCTGTGAAACAGAATACAAATAAAATTACACACAAACAGTATATAAGATGTGTATACCTCATGTTTTGAGATTTTCATAAAGTTCCATTTTTGCATACGGCGTATCTTCTCGAGGTCCAAGTCCCTCGTATGTGTTTGTCTGGTCATCTGAATTACCAAGTTCTGAAAAAAACATACAATAAGCTTATCCTACAAATACCGTAAATCCTCGAATAGAGGCCTGCCTTGAATAGAAGACTGCCTTGAATAGAGGCCTGCCTTGAATAGAAGCCTGCCTTGAATAAAAGCATGCCTTGAATAGAAGCATGCCTTGAATAAAAGCCTGCCTTGAATAGAGGCATGCCTTGAATAGAAGACTGCCTTGAATAGAAGCATGCCTTGAATAGAGGCATGCCTTGAATAGAAGTCTGCCTTGAATAGAAGCCTGCCTTGAATATACGACTGCCTGGAATAAAAGCCTGCCTTGAATAGAGGCATGCCTTGAATAGAGGCCTGCCTTGAATAGAAGACTGCCTGGAATAGAAGACTGCCTTGAATAGAGCCTGCCTTGAATAGATGCATGTTTTGAATAGAAGACTGTCTGGAATAGACGACTGCCTTGAATAGAGGCCTGCCTTGAATATAAGACTGCCTTGAATAGAGGCCTGCCTTGAATAGAAGTCTGCCTTGAATAGAGGCCTGTCTTGAATAGAAGACTGCTTTGAATAGAGGCATGCCTTGAATAGAGGCATGCCTTGAATAAAAGACTGCCTTGAATAGAAGCCTGCCTTGAATAGAAGTCTGCCTTGAATAGAATACTGCTACACACAAAAATAGAAGCTTAATCTTCAATTCAAGGATTTACGATATGTTGAAATATGTTTTAAAAAGTCACTTTAGTGTACAACCCACAATCTATGTTCTATTTGCATTGGGGCCGATAATCATCATCTCAAAGGTAAATAAATATCATTAAACAATAAGCAGTAGTGTAGCATCATATCAAAATAATTAATACATATATGTGTTCATAGGACACGTTTATAAACAGACGTACTATATTATATTTATTTAGAATATGTGTAATGTGTAGATCTATATGCGATTGTGTGTGTGTGTGTGTATGTGTGTGTGTGTGTGTGTGTGTGTGTGTGTGTGTGTGTGTGTGTCTGTATGTATGTCTCTCTCTGTGTGTGTGTGTGTGTGTGTGTGTGTGTGTGTGTGTGTGTGTATGCAGTGGATGAACATATATAAAAAAGGTATATAGAGAAATCATAAACATGCCAGTAATTAAAATAATAAATTTACCGTTACTGTGTCCATGTCTTGTGTCGTCTAACGATACATGTTGGTGTCTGTAACAAAGCAACATACCAAGTTATAGTACTAATGCCATATATGTAGTTATCACACTATTTCTCTCGCAGTACCCAAAATGGAGTTATCGCATCATTTCTCTTGCAGTACCCAAAATGAAGTTATAACAGTATGTCTGCCATTCAGAGTATGACTGTTTATATATAAAGTTGAAAGAAAGCAACAACTGAAGATATATTTAGAAAGGGTTTTATCAAACGCTGGGTAATATTTTAGAAACAATGTCTCAATTTTATTCATGAAATACAATGCAGACAGTATTGTCATTAGGTTCCTTCCAAGGCATTTGTTGCTGCGTATTCTTTGCCTCAATCATGAAACAAAAATACAAACACATTATGTGAAAGTGACAGGAAATGTTATGTTAAGAAGAGGCCTAAAATGTTATATGTTTGTGTTACGTAATTTTTGAAAGGGTCTCAAACATAAATGAATGTTTAAAATACGCCAACGTGGTTATGTTTGTATGTATGTCTGCTTGTACAACGTGATAGTGTGTGCGCGTTTGTTGTTGATGGTGTTATCCATGAGTGTGTTTTTGAGTTAATGAGTTACTGCGTGTATATATGTGTACGAGAGAGAGAGAGAGAGAGAGAGAGAGAGAGAGAGAGAGAGAGAGAGAGAGAGAGAGAGAGAGAGAGAGAGAGAGAGAGAGGTTTTTTTTAAAGTTATACTTACACACTAGCTTCAGACTGCTTCCCATCTGTCAAAACAATACAAAAAGGGATCAAAGATATAAAATAAAAAGCACGTGTAAACAAACAATATGTTAAAGTAATCCTTATGAACATAGAGGTCAACGTTTAGCCATAATACACTGAACAACAAAAGAAACGCCAAAATAAATTGTTAAATTTAATAGATAAGCAGACTGCCAAAATGGGCATACAATGTTCACTAGATTTTATTAGACAAAAACCTAATGGGATTCAAACAGAGAACTTATAAAAATAATAAACTAAATTAATATCTGCCTTTCTTTTGTTGCTGAGTATAAAATGTGCCTTAATATAAAATATATCAAAACACATCTTAGTGACACAATAAGAGCAAATACGAAACGATACAAACAAAAGCAATACATGTGTTATAGGTTTATACCATACTTGTTAAATGCCTACGTGAGAACAGAATAACGCAACTTGTAATATAATAATATACATCATAGAAATTAAACTAGTATCAATTAAAATAAATGTTTTAATTGTATTTACAAATTTGTTTTTCTTTAATAGTATTACCTGATTTTGAAGATGCACACACATAACCTCGTCTCCACAAAATAAAGATAACTACAGTCACTGCTGCAGCTGCACCAGCAATCCCGATCACAATCCCTACTGCAATTCCTTCTCCAGTTACTTTGTTTGACGAGGCTGGTACAAAAGATTCACATTTAATTAAAATAAACTGCAATTATCACAAAGACAGTCACTAGCAAGAGGGCAATAGGAATCCCACTGATAATCCCTACTGCGATTCCTAGCCAAGATACATGGTATTAAGATGATAAATTTTGCTCTCATACTATACATGTCTGTTGAGAAAATGTAAAAACAATGAACAAAAATATAATAAAGTAAACAAAAGAGAAATAATATTAACCATAAACTCGAATTTATGTCATTCCCACTACTCTAATGTAGAAACATATTTTAACATGTTGGCTTGAAAGATATGGAAACGTTTTAGTCATTTATTTCGACCCCACCACCTCCCTCCAGCCCCACAAACCCAGTAATGATATAGTATGGCTAAGAATAACAGCGACGTCTTACAATACAAAGACTGACTGCTTACTACGAACTAAAATGCTAAAACTCCATAAAACACTATATTAATGTGAATCATATTTTAAAACATGTGAATAAAACACGTTTATGCATTTTGGATGAATATCTTAAAACATTAATATAGCTCATTAATACCTTATATGGTACAAAAACCGACAGTTTACTATGAACTAAAATTTAATAAACTCATAAAACACTATATTAATGTGAATAATATGTTAAAACATTTGAATGAGTCACGTTTATGCATTTTGGATGCATGTCTTAAAACATTAATATTGTGTAAAACAAGAAATCATATCACATCTACATCACATATCAGGAAAGGTTTTTCATATAACTATCATAGAGACACTGTTTAGAATGGGACAGAATGGGGAATTGACCACGTGGTTCATCGCACCTGAGATACTGACCTTCATCTGTCTCAGCGTTACAGTAAAACTTATCTGTGAGTCTATGTATTAGGAATATTACCTTATATGGTACAAAAACCGACAAAAATGAACTAAAATTTAAAACAAACCACCAAAAAGCTATATTAATGTGAATAATATTTTACAACATTTAAATAAGTCACGTCTATGCATTTTGGATGCATGTCGTGAAACATTAATATTATGTAAAATTCATATCACATCTACATCACATATTAGGAAAGGCTTTTGATATACCTATCATGGAGAAACTGTCTGGAATGGGAAAACAACTCGATTCATCCTGGTGGATTGACCACGTGGTTCATAGCACACTTCATCTGTTTAAGCATTAAAATAAAACTGTATCTGTGATTCTGTACATTATAACTATTACCTGGGGTTAATGTCAAAGCTTCCTGCTCCTCAGTAAAGTCTTTGTATCCATATTTGTTATAAGCCAAAACTCGCACCAGATATCTCGTGTTTGACTGAAGATCTGATATGACAGCTTTCTGAATGCTGTCACGACCATTTCCAGGATTGACTTTAGTTAGATTTTCCCACCGTAATGTTATGTCTTCTTTGTATTGTACAATAAACATCTGCTCCGATCCTCCGTCAAATCCCTCTATCCAAGCAACTGAGATTGAGTGTGGATCACTGCTGCATGCTGCGACATAAGAGGGAATATTCGGAGGACCTTCGAGAAACAAAGACATTTACTGAAACATTCGCATTTCCAAGTATTCACTTTATAAATGATGTTTTACGTTAATAAAAACACTATCTGTGAACATTAAATTAAATATAAAATGCATATATCATACAACCTAAAGGAAATCCTGAACAAATGTTGTTACCCATATATACAATGTACCTAATAACATTGGTTCCTATCAAAACTTTATGTCCCACAATAAAATAAAAGTTTTCGACATAGGTAAATCAAACGAGTTCATTGATGTGAATAATGATTGGTTATGGGTAACAAATAGGATATTACGCTTGCTACCTCGTGAAATAATTGTCATTATCATTTGGAAGAGTCTGTAACAACTGGAAATTATTTCTGTCAGAACATAAAGATGATACGAAATAGAAGCTTGTTTAAAATCCATTAAATACAAAAGAAAAACAAACCAATACTGGCATAATGAAATCGTTCTTTACACTTATAAATTTGTTTTCAGGTGGTTCCTTGATAATTAATTTATATAATAACACAAAATAATTTGAAAGAAAGGCGAAGTCTGACTTGTAATAAGATCACATTTCAATAACAATCATCGCCAGTGTGCTACAGCTACTTAGTCTGCAGCTAGCACATACATCTACTCATACCTTCTAAAGCACTGGACGATGTCAGATATATTAAGACCATGAAAAAGTAAGAGAAAGATCTAATTTTAATAACTCTCTATGACATTCATCTGACATTGATCAACAGCTGCATAACTGCATATGCATCTACTCATACCTGCTACATCAAGCTTCAGGTTCACCACAAAATCTTGTCTTGGAACTCCATTAGACAGAACAACCTGGTAGGTACCAATATCTGCCTGCTGAACATTTGTCAATGTAAGTTTGCCAACAGCAGATATGTCAGTTGTAGCTGAACTACCAGACCCAATATTATTTCTGTTTCCATCAGTCAGTTTGTACCAGGTGAACGTCGGTGTTGGGTTGGCAATCACTGATACCTTCAGAGTTACATTACCACCTACTGCTGCTGTAAACTGTTTTTGGAATGGAACTCGATGGTCTAATCTTGGTGAACCTGAAATATATTGATTGATTAAACTATTATAAAGAATATTGTGCTTAGTCATTGAAATCGGGACCTGGTCTCTGTTAGTATATTTAAATGTGGCTGGACATATCTACTTGGAAAAAGCACCTTACAGCAGACCACAGAAACAATCATAACCGTACCAATGTTCTTTCGATATACGTTTTGATCACTTTAACGGTTTTGTCATTCTCATATCTTCTTCAGTGTTAGTACTTTGGTCAGCTATAAATAATTATATTTATACTGTTAATCTGTATCCATCTTCATACGAGTCATTCACAGTATATACCTGTGATCCAGAAGTTGACATTTTTATAGATTTCACTCGAGTAACTTAATGTGTGAGGTATTAAATTATTTACAACCACACACTAAAGGCATTCAATCACGGATTTATTTGGCCGTATTTCTGTAAATATGGAATATAAATGGAAATTGCATTCATTTGAAATACCAAGCCTAGTTATTGTATGACGCAAAACATTTTACTGAACTACGATCGAGGGAATTCCATGACACGCTTCATTTAAAACATTTGGAAGTCTGATTGTGAAAAGTCATAAAAAAGTACGACAAAAAATACTCGTAGTGATGAGGCTGTATATACAACAACCGTATAATATATTTTAGAATTTTATATAAATGACCGTCGAGACTTTCAAATGAGGGCCAGCTATATAATAAAATAATAGTTTAAAATAAATTATTTCATAACGAAAATAACCGCGAATATGCTGGGGAAAGAACCCAAACATGAACATGAA
Organism: Dracogyra subfuscus; assembly: GCA_016106625.1. Classification (NCBI taxonomy): domain Eukaryota; kingdom Metazoa; phylum Mollusca; class Gastropoda; order Neomphalida; family Peltospiridae; genus Dracogyra; species Dracogyra subfuscus. The sequence goes on from JAECMU010102632.1 coordinate 8,915, forward strand.
TTCACCATTTATTATTATTATTATTATTATTATTATCAGGCGCGTGCATGAAATTTATCATGGGAGAGAGTCTAGACCGATACAACGCTAAAGTGTTTGGTTAGAAAACGAATAACATGTTTTCCAGCGTCACAAATGTGGCATAACGTTTGCAAATTATTTTGACTGATTTGCAAAGTGGTCATTCGGTTTAATGTACAGCGTAAAAAAAACACCACACACACAAAAAATACACAACAAAAACACACAAAAAATCCCACTATAGAAAACAACAACAAACACATACACAAAACAAAACATTATTGGGGTCTACTGTCGCATGTTTTGCCGTCCAAAGGTTGGCTTAATTTGTACTTGAATCTTTAGTTGAATCGAGTTATACGTGCAGGGACACGTTCAGCCTGTCATTTGTGCGTTTTTACAGAAACATTACATACATTTACAGGGGGACACGGGAGTGGTCTCTGACTCTCAGCGTTACTGGTATAAAAATATGTATTTTTAATTGTATTGCCACTTGCAATTTTGCGCTTTTGAAATATGACTAAATACAGCAAAATAACCTTTTAGTCATATTTGTTTGAGAACAATTATTAAGTTCAAGACACACATGGAAGGCCAATTAACTGTATTTTCAGAAGTTTGAAAGTAGTTTTTGCACAATGAAATAAAATATATAACTAAAGCTTTGTTTATCAAATATTATTAATGATTTACATTAACAGGTTGTCTATTTTGCTATGCACCTCATTATTAAATTTTAATAATTTTCTGTATCTGACACGTGTAACTTACATCCGACAACAAGCTGCACTCTTTCACTGTCAGTCGACTTGATGTTGTTTCCCGCTTCACACGTATAGCCAACCAACCCCCCCCCCCCCCCCCAGTTCTTGAGAACATCGTCACATTTGAGAAGAAGAAAAATAATTCGAGCAGAATGTGCTGGTCTGAACAATTTTCACCGTTTATTTCCATCATTCTACCTATAATATTAGATGTAATACATGTAAAGACGTGTGGCGATTTGTTTGCAACCATATGTAGCTGTTTAGCACTAATGCTATTATGAATACATGTTGTAATCCAGATTTAGTCACTTTTGTTCAATTCGAATTCGGGCAAAAATCAGTCTGCCCCCATATACAAATACGTCTATGTAGCTAAAGCTTTGTTTATCAAATATTATTAAAGATATACATGTATAGGCTGTTTATTTAACTGCCCAACTTATTATCAAATACTAATCATCATTGATTTCTGACATACACAACTTACATTTGACAACAAGCTGCACTCTTTCAGTGACAGCTGACTTGATGTTGTTTCCCGCTTCACACGTGTAGTGTCCTGTATCCAGACATCCAGCCTCGTTCCACGTGTACTCAGCCTGTTTAGAGTTTGTCACTTCACGCAGAGTCTGTGAATTATTCAACAGTTTGATGTGAGATCCTGGATTACTGGTAACTTTACATCTCAGAGTCATAGGAGTCAACTCATCAACTGTAACCGGTGTAGACTTCGAGTTCAAAGTCAGAGAAGTGATTGAAGATCGGTCTGTAAGTAAATATATCAAATACTTAGAAATCATTCCGCATGAAAATAGAGTTGCTTAAGAGTTTGAAACCAAATAGATAAACACTTTTTAAATATTAAAAATAACAATGAGTAGATTCTAAGTTAAACTTGATGCAGACTTATTGACATGGATATGCAATGAAGTAGGTCTATATATAAATTATTTATTAAGTGTCAGCTGGAGAGTAATATTTAAATATATTTAAATGAAAGGAATACTTATGTCATAAAAGTAACAAAAATATCAGTGTCAAAATAATAAAGCACAAAGTACTGAATAGTGAAGAGATCAAATAAGAAGAGGTTAGGAACTGAAAACATTAAACTAGTTGAGATTCGTATACCATTTGCACCTAAAATAAGTGAAACAAATTAAACAGTTATTAACAAAGTTCCATTTTATCGTGTACATAAAAATAACTGAATATTTCTAAAAATAAGTTTAAAAAATAAATAGGTTGACTTTCCAACCTTTTCAACATTTTTTTTTTTTTTTTGACGGGTTACAATGAAATGTTATGCATACTCTTTTTACGTACTTAGTAATAGACAATGGAATAAAATAGTCTGGTCCCATTTCTCATAAAGATGCTTATTTATCGATGTGCGAGCATTTCTTTAGGAT
>JAECMU010102638.1:4036-15136 GCA_016106625.1 Dracogyra subfuscus
GCATACGCCTTCCCATGGAGTCCATTGGGGTCCTCTCTTTTCAGGATTGGCCTATGCCTTCCCATGGAGTCCAGTGGGGTCCTCTCTTTTCACAGAACTGGCCTACATCTTCCCATAGTCTAGTGGGGATCTAGTGTGGTTTTCTCTTTTTACGACTGGCCTATGCCTTCCCATGGAGTCTAGTGGAGTCTTCTCTTTACATGACTGGCCTATATATGCCTTCAAATGGAGTCTAGTGGGGTCTTCTCTTTACAGGACTGGCCTATATATGCCTTCACATGGGAGTCTAGTGGGGTCTTATTGTTACAGGACTGGCCTATATATGCCTTCACATGGGAGTCTAGTGGGGTCTTCTCTTTACAGGACTGGCCTATATATGCCTTCACATGGAGTCTAGTGGGATTTTCTCTTTACAGGACTGGTCTATATATGCCTTCACATGGAGTCTAGTGGGGTCCTCTCTTTACAGGACTGGCCTATATATGCCTTCACATGGAGTCTAGTGGGACCCTCTCTTTACAGGACTGGCCGATGTCTTCCCATGGAGTCCAGTGGAGTACCCATTTGTGGTTATAAGCAAGGCCTGGGCTGACCCCTCCCCACTGAGTCTAGTGATACATAAGCCCAGAACTAACAAGCCTTAACCGTGATCTCAAGACCAGAGTCATCAAGACCAATAAAACACCTTTATACAGCACAACATTGTTTTATCACTTCCACTTGGACGCCAAAAGTCAAGTGCTAAATACTGCACTGTCCAACCTGGCAAAGAGTACTGCATTAACCTGCAGGCATCATTCGATCTCACACAGTAAGAAAAACACCGGTATGCCAGCTATTCCCACCATCCTGTGTTTACCACAACATACCACGCAGCCTGGCTAACCACCGACACACATACCCCTATTGCCACCCCAACAGTAATCTTGAGTGGGACGCCATTTCAGATCAACACCAATTGTTAGTGTCATTATGTATGACAGTGATAAGTGGTTACATTCTTCCAGTAGTTTACATTCCTCGTCTGAAGAAGAATTTAACATTTTTCTCTTCACTACTACCTGTTGAAGAGAAAGTCAGAGAACAACACCAGTGTCTAGTTTATTTTTGTTTCCACTTGACACCACTAGAGCACACTGATGAATTAATCATCAGCTATTTGGATGTCAAACATTTGGTAATTCTGATATGTAGTCTTCTCAGGAATCCTGCTGCATTTTTTCCATTAGAAGCAAGGGATCTTTTTTATGTACCTTCCTCACAGATAGGATAGCAATTACTGTGACCTTTATTACGAACCTATCATGAGATGCTGATAGAACCTGAACAGTACTACCAAGGGGTTCAATCCTATATAACCCCACTACATCAGCCCAGCACTCTACCTACTGAACTAGATTCAGCCACCCACCCATTCCTCTTTAAAAAGAGTACCCCATTTCTTTATTTTTATTCAATATAGTTGAAATCAGAACTATTAGTGTGGGTCTGACATCCCAGTACATAACGTAGGTGCAAAGCCAATTGTTTTTTTATTTCTTTCATCATTTAAAACTTTAAATTAATATTTTGTCCAGAATTACGAAATGTTTTTTAAAAAAATACCGACCTGTAAACAGCGTTGTCTGCTTCTTATAGGAATTTGACAGGGGTCAAGGTTAGTAAAATAGTTTTTATTTTAATGTGGTGAAGCATTGTAATAATACAGCTAATTTTGAAAAAAATATATATATATTTAAATGAAGTTTTTTTGTTTCTTTTTTAAATTTAAAGATAAAAAAAGAAAAATAATCGACATTAAAAAAAAAGAACACATTTTTTTTGTAAACGAGACGTAGGCCTATTCCTACATACCTATAATCATTTATTTTCCTTCTTTTTATTATTCCGTTTACTTTTGAGTTGTCTTTGTCTAAATTTCATTTCTTTTTTAAAGAAAGTTACAGGCTTGCCACTTTCGGGCCCTCACATTAACTTTGTTGGCTAACAGTTATGAACTAATTGAGACAGTTTTAACAACTTCACTGATTTTTGTAACGAGTTCATTTGTGTAGGCTACAGAAGATACTATTTAATTCAATTCCTTTGGTTTTTCATAACCAAATAAACAGTATAAATGAGTTAGCCTTATCAGACATTGTGATCCATTACCTTACAAAAGTGGACTGTTTCTAATTAATAATAAATTAAATAGACAAAGGAGTTTTGACAGGATGTCTATTACACCAGTGTTTTCCAATTTGTATAGTCATCTATTAAAAGCTTGCATGGACACTACCGTTCACGTTACAGGTTTTTTCTGGTATTATTAAACGGGTCTTGCTGTCAGCTACATAAGGTAAACAGCGGAAATCAATATACAAAATTATTGTATGTGTACTGTTTGTTAAGTATAACATACGTTATTTTTTATACTCACCAGATTGCAATTATGTGTGTTGTACGAGCTCGATCACACTCGCACACCTTAAAAAGGTGTAGCACACTGATTACTTAATCATCAGTAATTGGATATCAAACATTCAGTAATTCTGACATATGATCTAAGACGAAACCTGCTACTTTTTTTTTCCATTAGTAGTAAGAAATCTTTTACTAAAGACAGGGGCGGGACGAAGCCCAGTGGTAAAGTGTTCGCTTGATGCGAGGTTGGTCTAGGATCGATCCCTGTCGGTGGACCCATTGGGCTATTTCTTATTACAGCTAGTGCTCCACAACTGGTGTAACAAAGGCTGTGGTATGTACTATCCTGTTTGTGGGATGGTGCATATAAAAGATCCCTTGTTGCTAATAGAAAAGGGTAGCTCATGAAGTGGCAACAATGGGTTTCCTCTCTCAATATCTGTATGGTCCTTAACCATATGTCTTACGCCATATAACCGTAAATAACATGTGTTAATGAGTGCATCATTAAATAAAACATTTCCTTCTTTTCTTTACCAAAGACAGAACAGCACATACAACAAACCTTCAATATACCAGTCAATGTGCACTAGTTGAGATGGGAAAACCAGAGAATGGTCCACTGAGTTGATTCTGTCTCATGATGGAAACATAAAGCGAGCGCTCTACCGACTGAGCTAGATCCTGTCCAATGTGCCAAAACTTTACACATTAAATCTTAAGATTTACTGACATCACACACATCTCTTTGTTAAAACATATTTCAAGGAAAAGTATAAGCACATACATATTTCCAGTGAAATAAAACTATATATGAATGAAATAAAACAATTATTGGCCAAATTTTGAACAAAACAGGTATTATGCGTTTTATGGACCCAAGAAATACAAAGCTTTTGACAGCTTTTGATGGCTGTGCTGTACTTTAATGTAATTTGATTAGTCGAAAGCTTGCGATCTGTAATATTTAAGGAATAGAACATGCTCTAATTGAAGGATGAGATGTAGTCCAGTGGTAAAGGACTCACTTAAAGTGCAGTCTAGGAACGATTCCCATCACGAATCGTCAAAGGTCATGGTATGTGCTATCCTGTCTGTAGGAGGGTGCATATACAAAATCCCTTGTTACTAATGGAAAAATATAGCGGGTTTCATCGCTAAGACAATGTCCAAATTACCAAATGTTTGGCATCCAACAGCCAGTGATTAATAAATCAATGTGCTCTAGAGGTGTCATTAAACAAAATAAACTTTGTTCTAATTGCTACGATGTTATTTTAAATTGTAGTACCTATAAATGTTGTTACAATTTTGTGATTCGCACATTACAATTAGAGCTTACTAAAAATCGTTAAGTACTACAGAAACTGTAAGATGAAAACTTCCCATTAACATAAATCAATAAAACCAAATTAAAACAAAATAACACTGACCGCCACTTGTAAATGCAGATCAAAAGTGAAGGAATGAAACGTTAATGCAAACAATATTTCAAGACTCACCCTGACCAAAGCCATATTATATACTTAGCCCAAAAGGTTTAGCAATTTATTAAATGTGCTTAAATAAAAGAAAACTTGTGACTTTAAGAAAAGAAAATCTGGATTTAATTGAGGCATCATTTGTCAGTGTAAGTAACAGGAGATTTTCAATGCAATATAAAGTGTGTGATTGTCACATCGATATACGGTGCTTGGGAAAATCTAAAAATTGTCAGCAATGTGTCTGAGCAAGTTGGGCATTAACAGTGGTACAATGTCTCTAATGCACTGGACATGACCAGAGTGGTGGTGGTACAGTCATGGTGTGGGCACCAATTCATGTCTTCAGACAAAACATCCTCATTTTCATCATTTGTATTGAAAATATCCTATTATTTATATTGACAAATGATATTTCAATCCAGTGTCTGATTTTATTTTGTAAGTGACAAGTTTTCTATTATTTAAGCACATTTACCAAATTGCTAAACGTGTAAGCAAAGTGACTATAACAGCTAATAAAATGTTGTTTGAATTTTTAAAATAATATAGACTGATTTTTCCAATTGTCGCCTAGCAGTTTATGATTTTGTCGATAGATGGCGTAACTGTACGGCCGTCATTGAGGGAGTGAAATTCACACAACAATAACAAGTGACAGCATTGCAAAAGCAAAACCAGTTGCTCGGATAATTCAACCTCATTTTAACGATTATATATCCATATCAAAATCTGTGAATGATTAAAAACATAAATAATAAAGCACTTATACACGCCAATACAAAAGCATAGTGAATAAATTAAAACACACACAAGTGTAAATAATTTTGATGGATATTAAGTGAAACTTTACTGAATGCATCCTAAAATATAGAAAAGTATTTCAGTAAGGTATGTTTGTAGAAAATGTGTACCATTTAAAAAAGAAAAAAACTGACCTATGATCAAGAATTAGATGTCAACATTTAGCTGTTACTATTATTAGTTCTGGGATATTCCAGATGTGATCAGATGGGGTTCAAATGAAGCGCAATTAACACTGCTAAATATTTCTCTCTTATTCATTTACCGGGCTCGGTGGTGTCGTGGTTAGGCCATCGGTCTACAGGCTGGTAGGTACTGGGTTCAGATCCCAGTCGAGGCATGGGATTTTTAATCCTGATACAGACTCCAAACCCTGAGTGATTACTCCGCAAGGCTCAATGGGTAGGTGTAAACCACTTGTACAGACCAGTGATCCATAACTGGTTCAACAAAGACCATGGTTTGTGCTATCCTGCCTGTGGGAAGCACAAATAAAAGGTCCCTTGTTGCCAATCGCAAAGAGTAGCCCATGAAGTGGCAGCAGTGGGTTTCCTCTCAATATCTGTGTGGTCCTTAACCATATGTCTGACATCATATAACCGTAAATAAAATGTGTTGAGTACGTCGTTAAATAAAACATTTCTTTCTTTCTTTCTTATTCATTTGTTTTCTTTTATACACATACAAGTTATTATGGTATTAAATGTGTGCAATAGAATGAAAAATAAATAACTGACTGATGTAACACACATGCATGCCACACCGAAAATTGCAACCTCACCCGTTTCGTCAATTTTTAAAAATAATTATTTTTAATTTTATTATTTTTATTATTAATTAATTAATTAATAAATAATAATAATAATTTTAAAAATATTTATTTGTTACTATTTTATAATCATTATATATATTTATTAAATTAATATTATCTTTTGTTTCTTAGAAAAAAGTTAAATTAATCATCCACAATATACAACACAAAATTACCCGAAAATGTGCCTCCGATTAGTAATAAAATGTTCTATATACATATATACCAGTTAATTACAAACGAATCCCTTTGACACTTGATTAAGACAAGTACAAACAAAACATGAGCTTAGGCTGGGGTGGGTGGGTGGGGATGTCATCTGATACTCTCGTCCGCTGAATAACAGTGCATACCTACAAATGTGGTAACTGCTACATTTAACATGTATATACACTGAATAACAGTACATACCTACAAATGATGTAACTGCTACATTTAACATGTATATACACTGAATAACAGTACATACCTACACATGATGTAACTGCTACATTTAACATGAATATACACTGAATAACAGTACATACCTACAAATGATGTAACTGCTACATTTAACATGTATATACACTGAATAACAGTACATACCTACAAATGATGTAACTGCTACATTTAACATGTATATACACTGAATAACAGTCTATATTTACAAATGATGTAAACTGCTACATTTAACATGTATATACACTGAATAACAGTACATACCTACAAATGATGTAACTGCTACATTTAACATGTATATACACTGAATAACAGTGCACACCTACAAATGATGTAACTGCTACATTTAACATGTATATACACTGAATAACAATACATACCTACAAATGATGTAACTGCAGCCATGCAGTTCCACTGAGGCCACAATGCTCATGTACCTGTATATATCATATGAATCACAACAGCAGCCTGACTTGGCAGATCTGAGAAGTATTTGGGGGAATTCATGTTTACATATACAGTCAACCCTGTGTTATGGGGCTATGTATGGGAGTATCAACCCATTGACCTTTTATATAGGTGGCTACTTAACTTAGGTTAATGTGTTTTGTCTTAAAATAGGTGCCTGCTTAACAGAGGTGCCAGCCTGAGTCAAACTTGTGTTAGGAAGCCATTTTATGGAGTATCCAGTCATGAACTCTTTATATATGGCTGCTTATATTAAATGTGTAATGTTGAAGAATAGTCAGGTGGCCTGTATGTGGAGATATGTATGCCATGCATATACATAATGAATCCTGAATGTCTAAACATACACATATAATTATAAAAGTACACTTTTTCACGCCCACAGGATCAAATAAAAAGTCCAGTTTTAAGGGTTATTCAGTTTAGAGAGGTTTTGTTCTGTACCTATACTTAAAAAGGGACCATGAAAAATGTCTGGTTTTGAGATAATTCCTGTTTACAAAGGGTCTGGTTTAGAAGGGTTTAACTGTAGAGTTAGTTAAACATGCCTAAACCTGATCATGTTGGGGAACTAATATTTATCCGATTTAGACAGGATCCAGTGTTTAGAGAAAGAAAGAAAGAAATGCTTTATTTAACGATGCACTCAACATATTTTATTTACGGTTATATGGTGTCAGACATATGGTTAAGGACCACACAGATTTTGAGAGGAAACCTGCTGTCGCCACTTCATGGGCTATTCTTTCCGATTGGCAGCAAGGGATCTTTTATTTGCACTTCCCACAGGCAGGATAGCACAAACCATGGCCTTTGTTGAACCAGTTATGGATCACTGGTCGGTGCAAGCGGTTAACACCTACCCATTGAGCCTTGCGGAGCACTCACTCAGGGTTTGGAGTCAGTATCTGGATCAAAAATCCCATGCCTCAACTGGGATCCGAACCCAGTACCTACCAGCCTGTAGACCGATGGCCTAACCACGATGCCACTGAGGCTGGTTCGGTGTTTAGAGAGTCGTAATCTAGAAATTTTGAAGATTTGGGACAATGAAACTTGGCCAGTTTTAACAGAATTATAATTCAAGAAAAATAATAAAATACACAAAATATTATTTTTTTAAAACCCAAATACCTGGTACAATGTACTAATAAGTAGTATTAACTGTTCAGCCTAATTAGCTAATTAGCAGTTAATTAAGTCTACTTTTCTACAAACACATTGTCTATTTTTAATAGTGACCATGATCTTTAAATGAGACACACAAAAAGCACTCACATAAGTTTTATCTGCACATGCACATAAACAGTGGCATTGTAAGTTTTTCTGTAAACTCCATTTATTTTTACAAGACAGGCAATGATAACGTCGAATGCACTCATGTGCATACTGGTTTGTGTTTAAGACATGTTTACATGTAAGTGTTGTTACAACTTAGTTTTCAATCAATCCAAAAGGAAGAGAAATTATCATCATCAACCTTGTCTACCATATATACCAGTACATTACGGCCATCCAACATAAAGACTAAATGAGGAAAGTATCTCCTTTTTTACTCTTTTTTTTTGGTTTGTTTGCAGGAAACACGTGCCATTTAGATTTGGCAGTCCTCAACACAAGGTAACAGATCTGGCTTGGCAGAACTATCTGTGAATAGATTGCAGTTACATTTATTCATCAACAGAATCATGCATTTTAGGACCAAAATCAAAGAATCTCCAGCTTCCCTTGCACCAGACCAAAGGCGTTTTCCTGCGAGACAAATGGGGTCAGCATGCAGAGTTCACACTGTAAACTTTGATAATGGCTGTACCTGAGGAATGGCCATTCATTATGCAATTTGTAGAAGACCCTCCCCTAATTTCAAAGAGCAACTGTAGCCTGGGGCTGTAATCACTTTGCAAGTCAGCACTGCTCAGGTGCCAACACTAACACGCGGTGTGTACCGTTTGTACATGTATGCTTGGAAACTGGAGATCTTTGTAACGTGCTTTCTAAAAACAGTGCTATACCTACACAAATACTGGCATTTTGTCATAATGAGATCAAACACAAATTATTTTTTTCAAAACCAATAGTGCCTATCAGGAATAATGTTTTCAGTGTATCATCGCACTTCATTATAAAAGCTTCAAAGATTGCTACACAAATCAAAAATATTAAACAGTAATTATTAATCAGTTTTCAATTGACTAAAAATTTCGCTAATCAAGATGTTAAAAACAAAATGCTCCCTGCCTGTGTAAAATATATTTTTCGCAGAAAGAAAAAAGGAATGTTGCAGAAAGCACTTGCCCACTCGCCAAATACAAATTCTGCTGGACAAGTTAAACAAAGCAAGTACCAGCCCAATGGGCAATCTGTCTTTTTCTGATTGACTAATCTTTTTTCTAAGTTTATATTTTCCAACAAATCTGTGACTCCGCATCAGCCAAGCCCAAATTCCAAACCATTCAATTAATGGTTCAGTATGACAAAATACACAATACATGTACCACGTTGACAATAGACGACAAAAAAGTTAATACTTCCGAGAAATGGCTTGTTAATGTTTAAAGTATGTTGCTGGTGTGTTTGAATAGATAGTTCTAATATATAATTGTGAGATGTCACTTGAAGTTTGTAAATCTATATAAAAGAAATGTGAAAAATTTATATCAGAATATACAAATGTTTAAACTGATTTTTCAATCGAAGTGTGGACCTTGAATTTGTTTGCCACATGACATTTATTACTTACAAAGGGCCGTTAATACTGTATTATCTGAAGTGGTATTATAATATCGTTAAACAGTAACAGACTGTTCTAAAAGCTGGCAGACTAATAAAACAATTCTGGTAGACTAGTATATTTTAGTTGGTTCTGGTTCGTCAGGCTAGTGAAATATTTTCCATTTCTACACACTTAGCACTTTAGGGATTGCATTTAGTTTTATTGAAAAGAGTGTCACTTTCATTTATATTTTCTTGGAAGAATCAAGTGATTTGACTGTTAGGTTATGCAATGTTGAAAGGGGAGGGGGCCAACTCCATAATTAATGGTGTTAAAACAGGGTTGATTCCTGCATCTAGAACTGATTGCCATATCATGTAGAGGTTTAATCACAGTTGCTTCTTTTTTGGACCCCGTAAAGAGTGGTATTATTTCAAACTAGGTGGTGAACTTGGTTTTGGGTGGGATTTTTATTATTATTGAATGATTCCATAGGTCCTACTATCTTCTTCTACATGGTAAAGTCAAAGACTACTTTTCCAAGTTCGATGTAATGTATACATGTGTGTACCAGTAGGCTAATGTTGTCTATGTAAAGTACAACAGTGGTGAGATACAGCTGTACCGTCAGCACACTATGCTTCCTTAACAACACCTCAGCACATTATAAACTATGGTTAAGGTATCAGTCTATATCAATAAATCATACATACATGTAATAACTGTGATATTTGGCTCAGTGAAAGAAAAATCACACTGCCATTACAAAGGCAATTCTTATCACATTGTAGTAAGAAGTTTTAATCACTTTCCCACAGACTGCAGTTTTTAATGTGGGTGGCTTGCCAGTGGATATATCTAAGAAAGTACGAGTGGAACACTATAAATACATTTTTTTCTGAGATCAATACCCATCGGTGAGCCTATTGGGCTATTTCTCATCCAGGCAGTTCACCACGACTGGTATATTAAAGGCATTATTCTGCCTGTGGGATGGTGCATATAAAAGATCCCTTGCTATCATGCCTGGATGGAAGAACTGGCTGAGGCCGGTGCCTGTGCCCATGACAGGTGTGCGCTACAACAGCTTACTCTGAATGTGCACGATAACCAATTTTCCTTCCTTTCATGCTCGTGGGATGGTGCATGTAAAAGATCCCTTGCTACTAATGGAACAAGGTAGCAGGTTTCCTCTCTAAAATTTAATGTTAAAATTATCAAATATTTGACATTGAATAGCCGATGATTAATAAATCAATGTGCTCTAGTGGTGTGGTTAAACAAACAAAACTTTTTCTTTTCTACAAACTAAGGGCACCAGTCAGATGAGTAATCTTTTTTTCTTTTTTCTTTTTTTGGTTTGTTTAACGACGCACTCAACACATTATAATGACGGTTACATCGGCGTCGGACATATGGTTATGTCAAGAGAAAACCCAGTGGTTAGCTGACGGGGATGAGTAATCTAACCAATGAGCTATACCATGATGCAGGCACTGAATGGTTCTTGGATACCATGGTTCTCAACATTACGACTCAAATTCAACACCGGCATCGAGGCAATAGCCCTACAGTAGCTGCAAGATGAAATGCCATAGGTCAGAGACTTTTATCAATGGCAATATTTTGCCATTGAATGAAAAATTAAATGATAAATATTGGTTTTAAATTTTAAGATTAACATTAACAAATAAACATTTGTTGCAAAAGTTACTGGTTTAAAATTGCTGTAGGTAAGTTCAAAATTGCCACAAGGTAAGCAGTTTGCCTAATGTGATAAAAAAAAAAAATCATAATGGCTGTAGGTAATACATTCTAAAGTTTGAGCCTTTCAGTATAGCAGACTGGAGATCTGAACAAAATGTGCTGAGGTATCATTAAAACAAACATGTTATCCTTTCTTCTACCATCACACATGTACAGGTACATGTATGTTCTATTAAGAGCAAAGCATGTTTTTTCATTCATCAATATGTACTTCA
>JAECMU010102650.1:1374-13035 GCA_016106625.1 Dracogyra subfuscus
GCTATGTTTGTTTAATGTGTTAGTTTGAACGATAGTAAGAAATGACGAGGGTATGAAATGACTAGGATACAAAATGACTTTTTGCAATGGTACGAAATAACCAGGCAGCATGGTACAAAATGGATGGTACGATATGACTTGGGTACGAAATGACTATGATTCATATAAAAGATCCCTTTGGACACTTACTACTAATAGAAAAATATTGCAGATTTAGTCAAAATTACCAAATGTTTGACATTCAATATAACCGATGAATAATAAATCAATGTGCTCTAGTGGTATCGTTCAACAAAACAAAATTTTGATGATCACAATTTTTTTTAAAGACCCAGAAATGGTTCAGTTGGACTTATTGGGTTATTAAATGTCAAAGCTTTAGTTTTTAACGTTTTAAAATAGTAAACATACGAAATACAAAGCATTTTCACGAAATAAAACATGCTATTTTTATTTGATTGTTTCATTTTCTATTATGAGTCGACAGCCTTCCTGTTATTTTTAGCCGCCATGTTATGTGACGCTTCAGGTGTGCTTCAAAGCAGAGTACTCCTGATCACACCTGCTTATTTGCAGACAACTTTGATCGGATTAAAATCAATCACATATTGGCGATTTTGTGAAATAAACACATACGTAACTTATTAAAGAGGCGACACCACTTACCTGTGTCTTTATAACCTAGTTTGCGTTTGAATACCTGAGCAATGACTCCATATACAATATGGGTCACATCTGGGTCAAGGTCATGTTTTAAGAATGTTCTAAGGGACGCAATTATTGAAGTTTGTGACACAGCCATAGTCTAGTGGTTATGAGTGTTAACGGAGCAAACCAATTCCTGTTGTCGTTAATGTTTACTAATAAAACGGATATAATCAGAGTATTTAACACACCATTAAAACGTGTGGCAACTTACATTTAATCAACCTGAAAATCGCAGTTCCATTTTGGGGGTAGGTTTACCCTGCATTATCGTTTCAACAAATAAAAGTGTATTTATTTATTTAAAGTGGATAATAGTATTTGCACATCTAATCAATGTCACATATTAATATATATATATATATGCTGTTTAACTCAACCACATGCATGGGGCCCATAATCCACGCGGTCGATCCCGCTTACGTACATGACACAGTGGGCACACCTGGCACTGGCTAGTATGTATTGATTTCGAGGTTGTCTGTTACATACATAGATATTAACACACTGGCACAGGGGATAATTAAATCCTTTCTGGCCACACAAATGTTCCCATGCCGTTTCTGGGACTCGAACCTATGGCACAGAATCGCCCGCAAATTGCAAGACTAACTACGATGCGCTCTGCGCTATCCATAAATCCATAAAAAGGATGCTGTTTAACTCAGTGTATGTATGTATGTAGGCCTATGTATGTATGTATGTATGTATGTATGTATGTATGTATGTATGTATGCATGTAATACTAAACGAGCTTGCCTGTGTGTGTGCGTACATAGAAGCACTTCAATAATGTATGATCTATAATGAAAAATAGGTCGCAGTGACCTATAGTAAATGTTCGTACGCGACTCACCACCATTCAAACTGCATGCAAAGTTTGATTATTATGTATGAAGTAATAAGGAGACTCTGTCATAGACAAGTAAAGTTTACGGATGGACGGACGGACGACTGGCGGACGTACGAACGAACAGACAACGCCATACCTTAAAAGATGGGCGTATAAAAAACCCCAACAACTCCCCCACCCCCCAAAAAAAAACCCCACACAAACTAACCCCCCCAAATACCCCCACCCCCCAAAAAAAAACCCACACAAAATACAAACAACAACAACAAACAAACAAACCCAAAAACAAAAACAAAACAAACAACAACAAAACCCAAACAACACCGCAATAAAAAAAGATAACAAAACTCGAAGAAAAACTAAATCAAACAAAGCACAACCAAAACAGGGCCTCAAAACAGGAACCTTCGTTTGACAGTTGAGTTGGGCATGCGCGACGCCAGTGTTTACAATTTCCAAAGGCACACTATTCAAAATGCCTTTGCTGGGGAAAAGAGGGAAGAAGAAGAAAGGCAAATCTGCAGGAATGGTAATGATGCCAGCTACGTTAAATATCTACTTAATGAGCACAAAAACATTGCTGGATATTCTAAATCTGACAAATGACAGTCGTTTAAAAAGTGCGTTTAACCGGGCACGTTTAGACATGTCATTTCATTTGTTTCAACTTCCACCACCGATCATTCCCCACCCCTGCAGTCCGTGTCACTGTCATCGCCCGCTTGACTACACATATTGATATTGATATATTGATTATTAGTGCAACATATAATGGTTAAAACTTTTGGGGAAATAAAAATAAAACCGCTCTTGCTACTGTTAACCCCTCGCTACATTATATAGACTATAGTTCTCTCCCCTTTATTATAACATTGTCATTATGATTATGGTGCACCAGACTCTGGGGTGGTTAAGTCATTGGACATAAGGCTGGTAGATACAGGGTTTGTGGCTTCAACCCAGAATGAATTTTATTGATGCAATGCGTAAGACCACTACACCCTCTTTTTCTTTCGCTAACAACTAACACACTGTCTTGGACAGCCAGTGCAGATAGCTGTGTGAGCCCAATACTGTGTGCTTGAACCTTAATTGGATATAAGCATAAAAATAAATTGAAATGAATGCATATGGTGCATTT
Organism: Dracogyra subfuscus; assembly: GCA_016106625.1. Taxonomy (NCBI): domain Eukaryota; kingdom Metazoa; phylum Mollusca; class Gastropoda; order Neomphalida; family Peltospiridae; genus Dracogyra; species Dracogyra subfuscus. Next base: position 4,074 of record JAECMU010102650.1, read on the forward strand.
AATCCAAGGTAGGACCAATAAATTGGGTCCAAGGCAAAAAAAGTATTTTTGTCTAGCAGACCATAAGGACCATTTCCAAATACATTTGCATTGTTTAAACACATCTCAACCGAAACTGAGCAACAAATATGCAAACAAACAAAACATATTAAACCTGCCGATCTATCTGAATCCCAGTTGTGAATAATTTCCACACTATCAACAAAATAAACCTTCCAAGGAACAATTTGCAAGACTTAGCATATGCACTTAGTCATACCTACTTGTCGCATGCAATCAAATCTTGTAAGAACACCTAAATCAAAATGACTTTAGTCTTATACGACAAGTCGTGTTAGAATCCTATTTCTCACAACAAATTGTAAGCTCTCAACCAATCATATCACATTAAAGTACAACCGTTTAGTTTTGTCACTTTGGGGTTTTCATTTGCTTATAAACATGTCAAAATGTCCAGATGTCATGAGTCCATAAAATCTATTATAATCCAAATGTGGTCAATAATTGTTTTGTTACATAGTGTCATTAGTAAATTGTCTACATTCATGTTTTCTTTACTTCAGCAGAAATTTGTATGCACTTACATTTACCCACAAAATGTTTGACGTCATGAAATCTTATGACTTAACATCTTCCCATGCTCGATTCGAGTCGCTACGGAAAATTGCATGCATGTAGGTGGGACTAATCGCATAATGAGAACACAGATTAACCCGGTTGTACCACACATCAGAGTGAGCTCCCCTGTTTTGGGTCAAACAACATGTATTACCGAATACACATACAAAATAAAGCAAGCTTATTCCGTCCACCTGTTACAGACCTTGGCTTTTGAAAAACCATGGTGAGTGAAAAATTGCACACCTAAACATGCTTAAGTGAGTAAAAAAATCGCACACCTAAACATGCTTAGAGGAGTGAAAAATCACTCCTCTAAATGCTATAAGGCGAGTGAAAACCAAGCATTATTACTTTATGAAGTAATTAGTATGTGTAAAAACACAAATGTTGTAAAAATTAACCAATATACCATTAATGTTTTCTTCTAATTTTATGCTTTGTTCATTAGTGTCTTCTGACTTCTTTTCCCTTTCAGAAATTGTTATTCAAAACTTTTCAGAGCAATACTGTAATTATGACATACACTGATTTAGAGAAAAAAATGTTTTAGTTATAATATATACTATTCAGATAATTTGAATTACACAATTATAGATACCTTTTCAGTGTCAAGATGAATGTGTCATTAGGAATTTGAATTTCATTATTATGTACTTGTAACGAACATGATTAGGATAGTTGGGATGGAAAAAACCCACTGGTTCTGCAGAGGTGGTTCAGTTATAGTCCGTCTCATTATTCTGTAAACAAATGTTTTTGTAAATAACTTCAGTTTGGTTTGACATAAGAAAATTAAAAGTGTTCTTGGAAATAACTTCAATTTGGTTTGACATTAGAAGAAAATTAAAAGTGTTTTTGGAAATGACAAAACAAGACTTATTTTCTTTTTTTGTGTGCAGTTTACAAATCAGTTGGCTCACAAATAAATAACTAGTTGTAAATTCCATAGTGTGAAAAAAGGTGTTTGCTGTGGACTAGGACGGATTATGACCCAAGCATCTGAGGTGTGCACTACCGACTGAATTAGATTCCTCATATTTTTTTTTTTTTTAAATACCTCATTTAAAAAAGAAAAATGTAGGCCTACAATTAGCCCGAGTACTCTGACTGTAAGAGAGCTAGACGGACATTTGGAAGATTATACACTGTAATGAGAGTGTATAACATTCCAAACGTCTGCCTAGCTCTAATTACAGTCAGAGTACTGGGGCTATCCTACAATCAGTTCAGTTGATAATGTCAGTTGGCCCATTGGCACTCACGTGGCATTTTTAATTTCAACAATTACGTAACCATGTTTCCCTCCCTCAAAATTTTGTAACACGTCATTAACTTGGACCTACCACTACCAGTTACTAATGGCTCTGACACCTATGTCAAGTCAGTATTATGTTATTTATCTAGAATGATCCCAGTCTTGTTGATAAAAAAGATACAAACTCCGACAAAATCTGGGGTGCCAAATATAATAAAGATAATCTTAAAAACCTTTTTAGACACCAGCATAAATGCTTAGCAAGTTGTAGCCATAGTCTTGAAGAATTAAAATAATCTGACCCCAATAGCTCTAATAGTGTTTTCCCTAGCTTGTGCAGCACCATGCCTCAGTAGTCTAGCACCATCTCACCTTAGCCAGCACCATGCTGCCCCGAAATTGAACAAGCCTTTTTCAATAATTCATTCTAAAATTGCCTTGATGAAACACTTAACAAAATATATTATTAATTAATAAAAATATCTGTTATATATTTTGCCATTCATTTATTAAAGCAAAAACATGAATTACATTTATGTTTATTTCTATATTTTTTTTTAATCTTTATGGCAAAACAAAAAAGTGCCCTGAAAATGGTGAAAACACCCCCAAAATGTTCTGTCTACCATACCTTACCAAATTTCTAGGGAAAATACTATAGATGCATTAGTATGCCACAGAGTACTGCACATCAAATCATGTTCCAGTTGCATGGTCTGTGACTTTCTAACAAACATATTGAAACAACAAAAATTAAAGAGTCTGCTATCGTTACTGTTGTATATTTTGTACATATATACATGTACAAATATTAAAATGAAGTTTTATTTTATTTTATTTAAAAAAACACAAAAAAACTTCTTTTTTTGTAAACGATACCTAGGCCTATTCCTACAAACCTATTGTCATTTTTTTTCCTTTTTATTATTGTCCTTTTCTAAATTTAAGGTCTTTTTTAAAGAAAGTAGAAAGTTTTATAGGCTTATTTGGAGCCGATGTAGGGACTGGGTGTGTTCTTAACACAAGAATACAAATATAACCCAGTTGGGACCCGTAACAGTTCAACTGCCCGTGACCCACAGCTCGGGACCTGACATAATAAGCTTTTTAGGCTTATTTGGAATCGATGTAGGGACTGGGTGTGTTCTAAACACAAGAATACAATTATAACCCAGTTAGGACCCGTAAGAGTTCAACTGCCCGTGGCCCACAGCTCTGGGACGTAGCTTCACTGGAGGGCGGGGGGGAGTATGTAGTAGTGTTGTTATAAAGTAAAGTGGGAATTTCCCTATTAGCTCATTTGGTAGACTTTTGTACTGAGAGAGTGTGGTTCGAGTTCCTTCAGTGGAGGTTGATTTTTATCTGTTACATTATGAACTAATTAAAGAAAAGTTTACCAACTACGCAAATTTCCGTAATGAGTTAATTTGTGTAAAGTACAGAAGCCACTATTTAATTTCATTCCATTTTTATTTTCATAAGAAGATGAACAGTATCAATCAGACAGTGTCACAGTAACACACATGCATGCACACACACACACACAGACAGAAACACACACACATGCACACACACATAAATTACATGTGCGCGCATGTCCAACTAACCTTTAAGTTTTTAGAAATTCATGTACCGGTAAGCATAAATCGTTATTAGCATGAATTGGTGTCTGACCTGATCTGATCACCAAGATGACAACATGAAATTATTGGCCTGCACGTTAATTATACGGTTTAATATATGCTTGTTTTTCTTTCATTTCAGGAGAAGGTTGATGATCGGGTAATTTAACTATTATTTACACTTTGTTTAACAACTTACTTGTAGTTTGTGTTTATTTTTATCACAGCATGGTTGTTTGTTTTGCACTTGGAATTTCTGTTACTGATCAAGCAGTGTGTATACAGCCTTAGAATTAAGCCATAGTCAGTGTAACCAATTAGTAGCCATTCCTCATTATGGGGCATTTCTCATTTGTAATCGATTCGGTTACTACTCTAGTCTTAAAATTTCACCCAGTGTGGTTGGCCTCCCAGGATAAAATCTGGCTATTCAGATGGGTTGAGTTGAATCAAGGATTACATTAACACTACCTTGGTGGATCCATTCAACTGATCAAAGGCCGCTTTTCTGTTAATAAATAAAATGACACCAAAGTTGTAGACATCAATTTTTAATTTTGTCACAATTAAGTTCAGTGTGAATTGTCCAAGCACTTGGGCGAGTTGGCTTTTGGGTGAGTTGATCAGCATTCCTATTTAACACTTGTGCACGGGTCAGGCATCGTTGGCAGTGATGATTGGGTGTGTGGTATAGTGGACTCGGTATATTCTGTAAAAAACGAAAACGTTCCAACACAATATAACTTCGGAAAACTTCAGGCTTGTATACCGGGTAGGTTCTAATAGACCAAATCAGTTCCTATAGCCAAATAAGCAAGAAAAAATAAAAAAGCCAACAAAGACAAACAACCAACTGGGATCTCTAAGAAGCTGAATGTTGGGATGGGGAGGGGAGGTGGTATTTTATTTTAATATATGGATAGGAATTATTAGTAATCTGGCTAATTTATTTTAATACAACGGACCTGTCCAAACTGTTTTATTCAGGCGATAATGTGCTTATGCCCAAAATAATTTTGCCCAAATAAAATACAGACATGCTGACGTCAAAACATTTCACCTCATAGGCACTGAAATACAAACCTTTTGCTGTATCAGAATAATGTAAAATTCATTTCTGAACGTCCACAATTCTTTAGAAGCACTAATAATATCATTGCAGTAACACAGAAATCTGGTTGTGCCCAAATTAGCGAGATCTAAAGCCTTGAAAGCAGCACGCATATTAAGGCAGATTTAGTCGGTACTCTTGGCACTGCGTATACCAGCATATTTATTCGGTACCCTCAGCACTCTGCGTATACCGGCAGATTTAGTCGGTACCCTCGGCACTCTGCGTATGCAGGCAGATTTAGTCGGTACCTTCTGCACTCTGCTTATACAGGCAGATTTAGTAGGTACCCTCGGCACTCTGCGCATACTGGCAGATTTAGTAGGTACCCTTTGCACTCTGCGTATACAGGCAGATTTAGTTGGTAATCTCTGCACTCTGTGTATACAGGCAGATTTAGTCAGTACCCTCTGCACTCTGCATATACAGGCAGATTTAGTCGGTACCCTCGGCACTCTGTGTATACAGGCAGGTTTAGTAGGTACCCTCGGCACTCTGCATAAACCGGCAGATTTAGTCGGTATTCTTAGCGCTCTGCGTAAACAGGCAGATTTAGTCAGTACCCTCAGCATTTTGTGTATTCAGGCAGATTTAGTCAGTACCCTCAGCATTCTGCGTATACTGGCAGATTTAGTTGCTACCCTTGTGAATCTGGTTTATTCAGAGTCCATGGTGGTTTAATTAAAACAATTCAGTGTTGTGTGATTTGTAGGTAAAAACAGATTACATGAGACTGACTCAAACTGCTACCATTTATTTGTTATTTAAGACTGATGAAGCATAAAATAGTTAAATTTGTTTATACGCTTGTACTATGTAACATGCCTATTCAAATGGATCATTTAGTTACACAATTTATGGGTTGTGTACACATTTTTTTTGTTTTCTCTAACCCATTTTGGTTTTGTGTGACCTGCCATGATGATGTGCTAAATATGAGAACATACAATGGGTTATGCGAAATATACTTGTGCGAGCAACACACAAATGAAGCAGTTGGTCTGGCAATTTTCAGAGATCTAAATAATTAAAGTCTGAACCACATTGTTAACAACTATGAAAAATTAATCTCCTACCTTTAATTACCGTCCCCACATTGTCCAAACTAAGATTGTGATAAAACCTATTACCATGACACAGATTCCACATGCCTGATTATAACCATGTCACCTAAATTGACTTTGCTCAGAGTTTCTAAGACAAAACGTTTGCATTTTTATGGAATTTTCTTCAAGAGGGATCGATTGATATGATGTAATCTAACTTTATGACATGTGCTACCATAAAATGCACTTATCATGACATCGAATTAATTATCACATAGTTAGAAGGCTTCCACCTCTCTTGTTAAGTCTTCCGTAAAAAAAAGCCCAAGTGGCAGATGATGAAAAGTTACATGTGATTTATCTCAGGAGATGTTAATAAAGTCGATATAAGTGATATGGTTTTAGTCTAGTATGTGGAATCCATGTCAATATAATGTTTTTTTTAACGATTTATGTTTGGACAAAAAGTAGAGAAAATCTAATTTGAATAGAGTAATTTGTAAAAAAAAATTTGGTTTGTTTAACGCTGCACTCAACACATTTTAATTACGGTTATATCGGCGTCGGACATTGGTTATGTCGAGAAAAAACCCCAGTGGTCAGCTGACGGGGATCGATCCTAGACCGACCGCGCATCAGGTGGGCACTGTACCACTGGGCCACGCTGCCCGCTGAATAGAGTAAATATTATTGTAGTTGTTTACAAGGTGGTTCAGACTTTAGTTTCAATAATCTAGTATTGGAGCACTCGCATGAGGTGGGATGTAGGATAGATATCCCTTAATGGATTTACAGACTGTTTTCCATTCCAACCAGCACCCTGCGATTGGTACATCAAAGACTGTATAGTTATGTACTGTCCCGTCTATAGGAAATGTCCTGTCTATGGGAAAGTATGTAAAAGATCACTTGCTGTTTTTCAGTATAAACTTATAGCAGTCACTAGCAGAGAAAGTCCGTTCTCTCATGTTACATTCTATAGTCAAATAGTCGTAGTTTGAAATCAAGTCTGTTCTCTCACGTTACATTCTATAGTCAAATAGTCATAGTTTGAAATCAAGTCTGTTCTCTCACATTACATTCTATAGTCAAATAGTCGCAGTTTGAAATCAAGTCTGTTCTCTCACGTTACATTCTATAGTCAAATAGTCATAGTTTGAAATCAAGTCTGTTCTCTCACATTACATTCTATAGTCAAATAGTCACAGTTTGAAATAAAGTCCATTCTCTCACGTTACATTCTGTAGTCAAATAGTCGCAGTTTGAAATAAAGTCTGTTCTCTCACATTATATTCTATAGTAAAATAGTCGTAGTTTGAAATCAAGTCTGTTCTCTCACGTTACATTCTATAGTCAAATCGTCACAGTTTGAAATCAAGTCTGTTCTCTCACGTTACATTCTATAGTCAAATAGTCACAGTTTGAAATCAAGTCCGTTCTCTCACGTTACATTCTATAGTCAAATAGTCACAGTTTGAAATCAAGTCCGTTCTCTCACGTTACATTCTATAGTCAAATAGTCACAGTTTGAAATCAAGTCCGTTCTCTCACATTACATTCTATAGTCAAATAGTCACAGTTTGAAATCAAGTCTGTTCTCTCATATTATATTCTATAGTCAAATAGTCGCAGTTTGAAATAAAGTCTGTTCTCTCACATGCATGAATGATTCTGCAAACATAGGTAGCAACCATTGTTACCATAATATTTTGTTTCAAATTATGTTTTTTGTTTTTGTTGTTAACATCAAAAATTACATTTATAAAAATGTTTTTATATAAATATATTTTTCTAACTGAATATTGTGATCTCACCAACCCATGCAACCAAGTACATTGTAGCTTGTGGTGATATGTTAATAATAATAATAATTTGAAGTTCAATAAATGTTTAAAAAATGTGTTGTTATATTGTTGTTGTTAATAAAATTTAATAAAATTTGATAATGCGCAATAATAGAGGTTATATCAGAATGCAGTATATGCCCATTGAACAGAATGTACTTTGTATGCTACATGTTGTTTTTCTCAAAATGTCATAAGTGGATGTATAGTGAAACCCTCTAAACCAGATGTCCACTTTACCAAGTAAAATGTTTGGTTTTAAGAGGTATCTGGTTTAGACAGATTATTTTCTGTACTGACTTTTATAAAAGGACTCTGAAAAATGTCCAGTTTTGGAGGAATTCCAGGTTACACAGTGTCCGGTTTATGGGGAATTCTGGGTTACAGAAGGTCCAGTTTTGGGGGAATTCCAGGTTACACAGTGTCCAGTTTTGGGGGAATTCCGGGTTACAGAAAGTCCAGTTTTGGGGGAATTCCGGGTTACAGAGTGTCCAGTTTTGTGGCAATTCCATGTTACAAAAGGTCCAGTTTTGTGGCAATTCCAGGTTACAGAGGGTCCAGTTTTGTGGCAATTCCGGGTTACAGAGGGTCCAGTTTTGGGGGAATTCCATGTTAAAGAGGGTCCAATTTAGAGAGGTTTCACTTATTTGTACATTTATATGTCCCTTTAATAAAAAATTGTCTGATACGGTGAATTAGTGTAACAGTTGTAATTTAGATATTTAGTATTAGTGTCCTGATGGTGTCGATGACTGAGGGAGTGGGCATGTAGCTCAGTGGGTTGAGTGCTCGCTTGAGATGTTGCATCGCAGGATCGAAGCACCTCAGTGGATCCATTAAACTGACTGAGTTTATTCTCGTTCCAACCAGTGTACCACAACTGATCATTGAGTGAATAAATGAATGAATGTTTAACGACACCCCAGCACAAAAAATACATCGGCTATTGGGTGTCAAAATATTATGCAAACAAATAAGTTGATGATCAACATCAATACAAAAATTCAAGATTTAAATAAAAACAGTATGAAGAACTGTGCAAAATTACAAATACCACAGATACTGACTTTTACTCAAAATTTCAATTGTATCTCGAAGAAAACAAGGGGATTTGTGCTGTATTGCCTATTGGCCATTCTCAATGAGAGTGTGCATCTAAAAGATCCTTTGCTGCATTAGTAAAAACGTAGCAAGTTTCCTCTGATGACAACATGTCAGAATTAACCAAATATTTGACATCCAATAACCAAACAATGTACTCTACTGGTGTTGTTAAACTAAACAAATTTTAACATTTGCAGGTTTACAGTTTTCACATGCAGGTACATTTCTCACTATAGTCAGGGCACCCAAATGTGTCACGCAAACGATTGTTCTGTTCGCTTGTCCATTACACATCGTTTTAATTCACATGGACTGCCAGTAGGTCTCTTTATTAATGTATTCCAAAAATGTTTGTATTC
>JAECMU010102661.1:1355-13522 GCA_016106625.1 Dracogyra subfuscus
GGGGGGGGGGGGGGGAGGCTGTGTTTTGGTGTTATTGGATTGCAAATGCTCCATGGGACTAAAGTCAAATAAATATTGTTACGTACTTTCTTGAAGGCAAATTTGACGCATAAATTAGAAGGTCTCATTGAAATTGTAATAGATCTCTTTGAGTTGTTTTGGGTTGGTTTCCATTAGCAACACAAGATCCTTTATAGCTACTTTCCATAAGACGGCATAGCACATCCAAATTCACCCATCATCAATTAGTATTGTATCCTCAAAGCCAATCCACGGAGGTCCACCCAACAATTTAGTTAGCAGATTACGTACCAATGCTGAATTTAGCATATCTTATACAGGGTATCCAAACACTTTGCCACTGTGTGTTGCTTACCAGGATATGCTATTTCAGTCTTTCTTGATTTGTGTCAAGTGTGACGACTTCTGCCAAATATACCGGCCTCGGCGGCGTAGTACAGTTGCCCCTATCCACTTAAGGTTCAGGCACGCCTATCCTGGACTTAACATCTGACTTTGCCTGGCCAATTCCGGGACAGGAGAGGGTGGGGTGAATTTTGAGGTAAGCAGAATTTTGAAAAAAGTTGCAAGGTTGAGAATAACCATGTCCTGTCAATTAGAATGCCAAACAAAATAATTAGAGTGTCATACACCAAACTGACGGTTACCCATGATCCCGTGTACGCACCGCAGTACTCCAACAATACTCAGCACGTAGTAATGAATCTCCCCAGGGGGACCACGTAGCGACGTTAAATAAAAAACAAATTTTCTGTCCATGTTTCTATAACTTTAGATATTATTGTGTAACTACGTAGGTACTCATTAATTACCTATGGGTTCATAATTAGCATGATCATAGTTCAGTTTTTAAATCATTATTTTGTTCTAACTTTGATTTATTTGACATGGGTTAAAACAAAGAAAACGCCCAAGCCCATCTATTCTAAACAGTCCCGACATGTAGTTACAATAAGAGGAACTAAGGATATTACAAATCTGGACAAGACAAACACTATTTGTTCATGATGCCACGTGTGTTACCTTGGATGCCACCTGTGTTACTATAGTTTGCGGGGGAAAGGTTAATATTTTTGTATTCAACTCTTGTGTAATAAGCCATCACCAGATGCAAGCAGTTAATCCAAACGAAGAAACACAAAAGGTTTCCACACAAATATTTACTTAAAAATAATATAAAAAAACTATCACTAGCACTATGACTGGTTAGCATGAAAACCAAATGTACTTTTTTTTGTTTTGTTTAACGTGCACATTCAGAGCAAGCTGTTATAGCACACGCCTGTCTTGGGCACACACCTCAGCTATCTGAGCTGTCTGTCCAGGACAGAATAGAAATTAGTGGTTAGTTGTTGTTGTTAGTGAAAGAGAAAAGAGGGTGTAGCGGCCATACACCTACCCATTGAGTCCTTAAAAACTCGCTCTGGGTGGGAGCCAGTACCGGGCTGCGAACCCAGTACCTACCAGCCTGTTGTCCGGCGACTTAACCGCTAGGTCACCGAGGCCGGTGCCTGTGCTTGTATTACACAAGGTTTTATAGTGGAGGGGTAAGCACAAATGTAATTTGCGACCAAGGTGACAGATCTTTTCATCATGCTAATTTCGGTTTTATGCAATGATTATAGAGAAATAAGGCTTTTGTTTATTATATTAGTAAAGAAGAAATATGATTGTTTTAATTAACTTTGTTTTAAGATTAGTTCAAATAAATATAAAAATAGATAATTTAGTTGCAAGTAAAATCGTTTGTATAATTTTGGGTGTTTTTTTTTCAAATGCTCTAGGACATTAATTACTACTGTCTGTGGCGTAGCGATGTCCAGATCCAATCAAATCCCTTTTTTGGTTTTTACTGCATTAAAATTTATAAATTATAGACACATGGTGTTGATTGTGTCTACCACCTCCACCCAGTGACCGCGAGTATGTATACTCTAAGTTTGACTTTAGTCATTGGTTTAATATGCTACACGGTTGAACATAAAAACAACTGGAAACAAACCCCCAATAAAACAACATTTGGCCACACACGCTAGATCCCGTGGGTAATTTCGTCATTTAATAAACACAGGTCGGTGTGTCGTACACAATATCTCTGCTGGCAAATAAATGCTTTGTGTCCATCTTAGTAATCGTTTTCAGCATGAATTAACTTTAATATTTAGTTAATATTCCAGTAAAAAAACACCATTAAGTTTATTTTTGGTTAACGACACTACTAGATGACATAACTTTATCAATTAAAGGCTATTCTAGTCCGATTCTAGACATACAGCGCATCAGTCGAGCGCTTTATCACTGAGCTTCGTCCGGCCCTAGTATTTCAATAAATGTAAGGATCCGACGTGAATACAGCTACATATGTCGCTGTTCTTGTCCATCATTGTCCATCATTGTCCATGATATTTATATTAAATGGTATTGTGGATTGTCAGGTTAAAGGGAAAGACAAAATATTCAATATGTTTATATCTTGAATTCCAGGCCCACAAAAAAAGAAAATGAATATCTTTCTTCAAATCAATGTTAAGCTAATATAGGACTTCGCACTCCCCACTGGCTGCTAATTACGTTGATACACCATGTGTAATTTACATTTTGTATTCAGTGATTCTCTACAAAACCACACTTAACGCCAAACACCAACAGATTACAATGTTGATACTATTAAAGGGACATTCTCGAGTTTGCTGCATTGTAAGAAATTTCCGACAAATAACATATTTCTACAATTAAACTTTCTTATTAAATATATTTTCTTGTTTAGAATATCAATGTCTGTATATTCAATGTGTTTCATGTCGTCTTAATATTTGTAACAAGCTCAAACTGGATTTCGTCTTCAAATAATTTCGTACTAACGAAAACACATTTTTTAGGAAATAAAATGAAAATTAACCTATTATAAATATTAGAACGATCAGAAACACGTTTAATATAGAACACTAATATTCTAAACAAGAAAATATATTTTTAAGTTTAATCGTAGAAATATTATATTAGTCGATAACATCTTAAAATATTGCAGCAAGTTCAGGAATGTCCCTTTAAGTTAATTATGCCAAGAGTGTATGTGGGACTGATTCATTTACAGTTATTTATCACAAGTAATGTTTACTGAATAGTGAGATGTCGCCATTGCGTCTTTGAAAATGCACCTTTAATCTAACATTACATTTACTGTCTTTATTTCAAATATCAATGTCTGTATATACAATGCGATTCGGATCCTACTGATATTTTCAAGTAGTACACACTAGATTTGGTCCCCCAATAATTCCATACATGAGAAAATAAAGCACCATCACTAAGTAACGGGGTAGTTTGTTGAACCGTTGCCCAGATTACACTGATCCATGTTTTTACTATTTGAATGATAGGTGTAGTATGATGACCTGTTAATATATACAGTTAACAGTCATGTAAACACTTTTCAAAATTATCATTTGGATACAATAATATCCAACCACTTGAAATGTGAAACATACTATATAACATGAAATTAATTGCACCAATAATGTCTGCTTGCTTTATCATACTGTGAAATGAAAACATATTTTAAATTGTGTGTATATTATAAGTTGTCAAAATTAAGGAAACCTTTCGGCTACAAAATATAACTGTTTTATGTGTAATAAGCAAAACACGTTTGGGTATTATGTTTATTTAAGACATTAAGTAAACATGTCTAATTCCTTAACATATGCGTGATCCTTAATGTATAATTGATTATGATCATCATATCATTGATGAAATTCTCCCTTAGCCAAGCCATAAGAAATGGAGATTAAAATTTTGTTTTGTTTAATGACACCACTGGAGCGCATTAATTAATTAATCATCGGCTATTGGATGTCAAACATTTGGTATAAAAGTGTCTTATGGGGATACGATCTCGATACCTCTCTGTTTATAAAGTAACATCCTAACCACTACACCGAAACAACACTAACATATGCTATTAAAAAAGTTACCATAGATATGTTATGGATTGAAAATGTCATGTATTGTATAAAACAGAATACAACAAGGAACACACAAATGGTGTGAACGAATTTTTATTCAATGAAACAAGCTCCATATCATTAAATCCATCCACATTTGTAATCCAAAGACTGGTACATTTTAGATTTAATATATTAGCAATATCTGCATAGATGTTTAAAAACAATAGATTTTGTATATGTAATACAACATAACGTTTAAACTGGATCATTAATTGTATTACGTGACAGTTTATCAGCTATAATATCAAAATGCTATTAGAAAGGTTCAAATATTGATGCAAATCCCAAATTGTTTTCTTGGTTTTAGGTTTTAGAACGTATTTCAGGATTGATAGGATAATTTTCGTAATTTGTTTAAAAAAAAGCATCAATGGCATTACTACCAGCTTTGAATTTGTTTTATGTTACCAATATTACAGATGAACAACAAATTATATTGACTCATTACCAAATTTTAAATCAAGCACTCCAGGATATGTATTCAAAATTTACACAAAAGTCTTCAGCTAATTACCTTTAAACAATGTTATTCCATGACTTAATATGTAATACGAAACTGTATAAGAAACCGGTATTATTTTAATGAAAGGAAAACTGGACCAAAATATATTGGTGCTTGGAATCTGAAATGTTCATTCATAATATTGATACAAACACACTATATAAATACGCATATACAAGCAAAGAAGAAAGGTATTTCAAAGTAGCACTCATGCCAATATTATATACAAAGAACGGTTCTCTGAACGCGACAATGATATATCGAAAGGTTGTGTAAAGACTTCTTCTTTAAAATCTTAATTTAAAAGCAAATGTAAATATCATTTTCTTTACTAGAAAATAAAAACATATTTTATCAAATCAAAATCAATGCTTTGTTTATTAACTTAACGGGGGGAAAAATGGGGAAAAAGGTATTGGTTGATATCTCGATATTCGGAAAAACTTTCACACAAAATGTTCACACAGTTAGAATTCAGTCACGAAGGTCTCTGGTGGTTGTTCTTATTACTACTTGTGTATTTATTATCACAGCAAACTTGAAAAAGAAATCATTTAGAAGTTTTAAATCCGTCTGGTGATCTCCAGCAGCATGGCAAGGATACCAACAATCAGACCAACTCCAGTCAGAGATGCAGCAGCACCTGCAATGTAACGGTTAAAATCAACCTATTAGTATTGGTATTGCTATTTTCTTTATTTTAAAAACAAAATTCACTCCTAATTGTGCATGAAATTGTTTTCCCCACAAACTAGTTGTAAACATGTTTAGTGTTATAACAATGGGATAACCGGCTCTGTGCACTAGCAAAATACACGTTTGAACTGTTTAAATGTAAACTGCTATAAACACTATTCCAGGTATTGATCCCTTATTTTAGAGCAGTGGATATATAATTACTGTATGCTGAGTTACGAATATCGTTAATTTGAATATAAATGACCAAACAGTCAATAGAAGAGGTTTATATTAACAGGAATATGTTTGTCTTGTATATAATATGCATACATTGATCTGCTAGCGTATATCCTTACCACAATACTCGTCAATCAATGGTTGAGCGTAGTTGGCAATGACTTGTGTAGGAGAACTACTTGCATCACATCCTGTCTCTGTTGCCGTAATGTTCTGCAGGCATTCCTTGGCAATTTTTGCATTACTGTAGTTACAGAATATTACTGTAAGACTTATTATTTGGTACATGTACATATATGACATTTATAGACTGTAATTTATACATAATAAGACTAAATTTATATTATTTTATATCTTATGGAAGCATTCACTCACAGACAAGCAGAATGCGCCGATCAATTGACATCGACAAAATCCCTAAGTACAAACTCATTTGTGTGGGTTTACATGTTAGTTTAGTTATTGTGACTTCTATAAGAAATGCAGGTGTATGGCACAGTTTAGGCTACATTGTATTAAAGGGATATTCCTGAGTTTGCTGCATTGTAAGATGTTTCCGACCACTAAAATATTTCTACGATTAAACTTACATATTAAATATATATTTTCTTATTTAGAATATCAATGCCTGTATATTCAATGTGTTTCTGGTCGTTTTAATATTTGTAAGAAGCCCAAACTGGGTATTTTCTTCAAACAATTTCGTACGTAAACAAAACAACATAAAATGAACATTTAAAATGTTTAATATACAGCCACTAATATTTTATAAGAAATGTATATTTTTATGTGTAACTGCAATCGTTAAAACCTCTCTGTTTGTCGATAACATCTTACAAATTGCAGCTAACTCGGTAATATCCCTTTAATACGATTACTTATTTTCCTTCTGACATTCCCTTAGGACAGTTTCAAACGTAATCAGTCAATAATAGAATCAATCATATTATGAGTTTCTAAACTGTTGATGAACTATAGAAATGTAATGTATTCTGATACAATTTGGTATAGGATTATCAGTTTGGTGGCGATGGCGTAGTATGGATAGAAGTGGATCATATGTACACTATCGAAATAAAGCTAAAACGATACGTGGAGGTGAGATTTTGCAAACACCATTAAAACAAATACAGAACAATTCTTACCTGCATTGTTTGTCCTTGGTGCTGAGATCTGCAGTAGCGTAGATTGTTTCACATGTACAAGTGGCAGATTTTGCTGCAAAAACAGAATGTTTGAATGATATAGTTAATTCTCAAATAAATATACAAATATTTAAATATGGATGTTTGTTGATTTAAACATAATATATTTCAAGTAAAGATTAGTTTTACCATAGCTAGTTAACACTGCATAAAGACATTATTGTATTAATGTATTCTAACATTTAAAATTAAGTACTAACGGTCACATCAACAGTCTTTATTACATTAACCGCGAATCAAGATCAGGCGTGGTTATATACTTTAGTACCTTATCTTGAATGAAATAGCAAGGGTTAGTGAAAACATAAATCATGATATACAATGTAGTAGTATAGGGTATTTTAGTTACACAATCTGAACAACAAAAGCGTTATCCATTATCAAACCCATACAATGCAATCGAATAGGAATTTGACAAAATTAAATTGTTTGACAAAACATTAACCGTTTAATAGATATATTCGATACATTGTTCATCACCATAGTTAGTACGACAATGTGTTTCGTTCTGCGCTTGTTCAGTAAATTAGTCCAAAATGTGTACTAGACCACACGAATTGCTATACGGTAATATATTGTATGTTTTATGTGTATTATACAAAAACATAAACGTGTGTTGTTATCTGTTACAACTTACTACAACCAGTAACTCCATCGAGAACCTTTCTTGATTCCACGCCCACCATAAGATAGCTGGATCCATCACAGCCCACATTGCTCTTGTCTTTAAGGCAAGCTATTTTCGCTTTGATCTCACTGACAAGACAAACAGTTAATAGTTTCAGTAATATTCCTTCTGAATGTAGTAGCACATATGCAATTTAAGAAACAATTTTGAAAATGAAAAATACTAGCGTTATAAATAAATATTTATCATATGTTCTTACAAGATGATTACACACGATGCGAGACGAACGCATGCACGTGATGTAGACTGATACTAACGTTTTAAATAAATATTTATCACTTGAAATTAATGTTAGGTTTATTTGCATGCATTTAAAGGTTTGTCACATCGTTGACCATACAGGTAATTTAGTTTGAAAATGTTTCAAATTGGTATGATGCCCACGCCGTGGAGTTGATTCCAAAGCATAAGACTGGTCTGCCACTGTGGATAAATTACATTGAGAACTAGATAAAATTTTTTTTATTATTATTACCATGTGAGAATGTTTTCTTGCAAGATGATTACACACTATGTGAGAAGAACACCTGTGCGTGTTGTAGACTAATAAAGCTACTGTTTTAAATAAGCGGTTGATTTAAAACGCCACTGAAGCTAGTAATTATTACTAAACAGTATTTTTTTCTTTTTAAAAACATATGTTGCACAATGCCTTTTTTCTGATTAATTACATCTCATAAACGTTAACCAGGGATCTTATTGAGTTTTTCTTTAAAAAATAATTATGGTATATTTTTGTCGAGAAAACCGACGAAAAGGATATGTTAATCTACTCGCCAGTAAAACACATACTATAAAAGGTTTAAAGTGTGTTGAAGAAACCGTAGCATGAATGACAATTGTAAATTTGTCAATAGCATGTTCAATACCCTATCTCTGCTCAAAACTGGTATGGTATGGTAGATTCGAGGAGATCGCATTTCTGCAACTGAAGGCGATCTGTTATAAACTGAAAATGCGAAATAAAGCACACACACACACATGCACACACATACACGTGTGTGTTTGTGTATCAGTGTGTATGTACTTATCTGCGAGCGTGTGTGTATGCATGTTTTTGTATGCATATGTATGAGTGTACATATGTATCGTACACTGACTGTGCGCCCAAATTTTGTGGAGTGTGATCATCTCAAGTCGACGAGCAATGACATATTTGGCAACAGAAATGCTTCTGAATCTTTTAAATTCCATCCAGAATTAATTGTAAAATTTTCAAAACATTTTGACTTCTATACAAATTTTAAAAATATACTTACCTTGATTTTATATATTGTATTATACTTTTCACCAACAGCTCCTTACACTATGGGTTTACATAAAAATAATTATATAAATAATATTTGTATATACTTCCCATTTTTGACACCCAATAGCCGATGTGTATTTTTGTGCTGGGGTGTCGTTAAACATTCATTCATTCATTCATTTATTCATTCATTCATTCATGCTACTTTTGACGTCACACGCCTAGCTACGTTAAAAAATTGCTATTATGGTGTTATGGTCTGCAAGATAGTGTCTAGAATAACACTACTCAATATGTTTTAAACAATAATTATTAATATAATAGTTGCAACGTGATAAACTGTTGCATATGATATTTATTAAATTAAACGTACGTGCATTGTTTTGTAGCGTCTGCTATGTCGGCTTTTCCATAAGCAACTTCACAGTCACAAACATCGGTAGTCGCTGTAAACGAAAACAAAAATAAATATTAACTTCAAGAAAACGATACCAAACACCTTCTACATATACTTAGAATGTATTCACTGCCACTGCTACTACCATTTCTTTTGTAATCACAGCTGACATAATATTACTAGAAGTAAATTATTTTGCGCGTTTTGCAAATTAGTTCCTGTCAAAATAAAGTGGCAAAGCTGAAAAAAGAAACAAAAACGCGTTTCGAAAACACAAGTTAAAATATAAATGTTTATACAACTAAATATTTACCAATGTTTCACTACTCTCAACTTTCCAATTGTTGTCCATATGTTTCTTTAACGCACAGAACTGCACTTGACCGGCCTCGGTGGCGTAGTGGTTAGGCTATCGATCTACAGGCTGGTAGGTACTGGGTTCGAATTCCAGTCGAGGCATGGGATTTTTAATCCAGATACCGACTCCAAACCCTGAGTGAGTACTCCGCAAGGTTCAATGGATAGGTGTAAACCACTTGCGCTGACCAGTGATCCATAACTGGTCCAACAAAGGCCATGGTTTGTGCTATCCTGTCTGTGGGAAGCGCAAATAAAAGATCCCTTGCTGCCAATAGGAAAGAGTAACCCATGAAGTGGCGACAGTGGGTTTCCTCTGAAAATCTGTGGTCCTCATTTATTCCTGTGTCAAATTTAAATGGACGTTGAAAGACCCCTAGAAAGACCCCAAATGTCTTCTTGCTTCGGCCGTGCATCCATATTATTGTTGTAGGTGGTCTAGTTGTGAAATGTTTACCGATTCACCATAATGTAACATTGTGTTAATGGATTGCCCAAATAAAGAATAAAGGGTCTCACTTTTGCACAGACAGTGTTGACTAGACAAAAATCACACGAAACACCACATACCACAAGTTGAAGGAGTCGTTTTAGTCTCAGCAAATGTCCCGACTAGAATTCGTGTTTCTGTACACCCAGCATCGTTCGTAGGTTGCAGACATTTAACCAAGGCTTTGGCAGCACTGAAACATGAAACAAGTGATGATAATTTCCGATAGCGTTTTGGTAGCTCCTAGACAATTTGTGTGTTTGTGTTTTGTTTAACGACGCACTCAACACATTATAATTACGGTTATATCGGCGTCGGACATATGGTTATGTCGAGAAAAAACCCAGTGGTTAGCTGACGGGGATCGATCCTAGACCGACCGCGCATCAAGCGGGCACTGTACCACTGGGCTATGCTGCCCGCGCTCCTAGACAAAGTCAGGGAGCAGAAAGACCGTTATTAATTATTTTGCGACATGATTTGCCATATGCATCTAAAATTGTTTCCTTTGGTTCGAATGATCTCAGAGACCTAAAACTTGAAACATTTTATTTATTGAATGCATTGCATACGATGTTATACACGTTGAGTGCAGTTTGTGCGAACCCGTACCAGTTTCATAATCAGCGCCCTGGTGGTGTAGTGGAGTGATCAAGCGATTGGACGTAAGGCTAGTATATTTGCAGCTTGATACAGGCTCGCACCCAGATCAAAAGTTTAGTTAATAAGTGTATTACCACTTGCCGACATCTCTCTCACAAATCACTAACAACTAATCACTATACCACTGTCCCTAAAACAACGTACGTGAAACTCTGTTGAAAAAAAGCACGACAATAAGTTGCAATGAAGCGGGGGTGAACTTACTCCAATGGAGCTAGAAGTTAAAATATGGACAAGTTGGCCATCATTTACACACATGTATTTGTGACGTCGCCTAACCTACTTCTGCATCCGCTAAGTTGATATTTTAGTTACGCCCATGGCCCATATAGACAATGCACACGTGCATGTATTGTCATGCTACTCATGTAAGCAGGGGTGTATGCAAAATAAGTGCTGAGCGTCTGCACAATTTACATTTATTTGGTTATTTCCCGTTCCTGTGCACTACCACCACTGATACATCGCAGGTCGTTAAATGAATTGGGTAACGTACATATAATGGGAGGCAGTAGTCTTATTATGGCCGCATAGAAACATAGTTGATCCACTGATGAAAATACACATATTCATAAGTTAAGGTCATTTAACTTAATATTCGACTGCAAACTGTAGCAATGAAAATAACTGAATATATTTATTAACAAGCTCTGATTCACCCCACACCCCCTTCTGACCCCTAGCGAAATTACTGTTTTTAATTTTTAAAAACTACCACAGCTAGGTTTTCCGTTTGGGCCAAGTTGTATCCGTATCGCTTGTGGATGTTTGAATAGCTTTGAACTGCGCATTTATACTTCAGTCTAATTTACAGCACCATTACATTTACGATCCTATTTTGTGTTCGGCCATGTTCACTCAAACAGTTTGTTCCACTTAATGTCTTCAAAACCATAATTTTGGATGTATAAAAATAAACATTCTAAGCAGGATAGTATAAGCTACAAAAATAAATGCATGTATTTTACATTGTTGTAAACGGACCATACCCTTACTCATAAACATAACTGTACATAGGTGTCTGTGGGCTGGACCATTTTCCCCACAAAGTTTGTTTAAGTATATACATTCCATTCTAATATTTATTTACATGCTCCTATGCCACTTGAGATTCGAACATGTCTGTCCCGGATCCGGTCTCTGGATAGCCAGTGATCTGACACGGGACAAAAAGTATATACATCTCAACGCATTAAACAATTTGAACACAGTGAAAAAAACAGAACAACCTACCTGCACACCTTATCAGCAGTGCTAACATCAGCCTTGGCATGTGCGATTTCACACTGACATGTCGCAGTCTTAGCTGTAGAGAAACAATCAACATCATTGCTCTGCTTTCAAGTATCAAATCCAAATAGTATACCGAATACATTGAATTTGCTATACTATACAGTAGTAGTCTATGAAGAACTGTGCAAACACTCCCTTCTTGATGGTGGACTTTACTAACATATTTTATTCATTTTGATTTAGACGTACTTCGTCCTAAAACAGAAGGTTTTTCTCTCTTTTTTCCGAGCAAATTGTTGATAATAACTAATAACAAATTTTAAAAGTGTTTAATACACCTATATAAAACGGTTAAAAGGCATAACCTCTTCTATATATGGTACTGTGATTTTCTAGAGGTAATCAAAGAGAAAGGATAACTTTCTTCTTGGTTAGGCGCC
>JAECMU010102669.1:0-11035 GCA_016106625.1 Dracogyra subfuscus
CATCGGTAGACACTTTGGGTTATTTCTCGTTCCAACCAGTGCTCCACATCTGGTGTAACAAAGACCGTGGTATGTACTATCCTGTCTGTGGGATGGTGCATATAAAAGATCACTTGTTGCTAATCAAAAAGAGTAACCCACGTTCAAAGTGGAGAGAGTGGGTTTCCTCTCGATATCTGTGGTTCTTAACCATATGTCTGATGCCATATAACGGAAATATAATGTGTTGAGTGCGTCGTTACAGGCCCGTAGCAGGGGCGGGGGATGGGGGTGGCTAGGGAGGCCCGCTCCCCAATCGACTGAATGTAAAAGTTGTAGCGAGACTAAAGTCCGAACCAAAATGTTAACAACTACGATAAACTGCAGACAGAAATCTTGAAAATCCCATTACAATGACACAGTTTCCACATACTAGATGATAACTATATATGTAACTTACATCGACTTGCGTTAAATATATTTTTAAATGATCTATTAGTAATAAAATACATTATGGTAACACAAACGGCGGCACAAACTGTGGTATGTAACCTACAACCTTGCAATTTCCGGAAGTAAGGTAGATAACTCCTGTATAGACAATATTTTTGCCGCGAAATGTAAAACTCTTAATCTATATTTCGAGTTTAAACTGAATCAGGTAACTTAAATCAAGGTTATTTTCACTAATTGTATAGTGTAGACCTAGAACCACATTCCTTTGTGCAACTTTTATTGTTTCAAAATGTGTTATTAATCTTGAATGTGCGATACATGATGATGATCATGATGATGATGATACGGTAACGTCTAGACTCTGTGTCAATGACTGTACAGTGCCCAATGACTGAGTCGAGATGACTGAATCACTAATCTCCTTCGTGGCCTGTCTATTAAGCACAAAAAAAATAATTACTCTACATATGATGATATCATGAAATAAACAATTGTTAGAATGTAATACTAATAAGTTAAAAATAACAAAACAACATAGTTATCCTTAATTAAATTTCGAAACTGTACAGTACTCATGATGCATACATAATTAATAAAAAATTTTTTACATATATTATACAAACAAATGCTATTAGTATTACAACTTTATATATTCGATAATTCATAAATAAATATCATTTAAATGTACAGACTTCTAAAGTGTCAACCAAATTGTTAACAACTAGTCTACAATAAATTGCTCGCCTATCTTTATTTTTGTTATATTTTGTCCAGACAGAAATCTAAAAAAAAAAACCATTGCAATGCATCAAAGTTAAAAGCCAGTGGCCCTAGTCTGAATTGAATGTATAGCACTGTGTTATTATTGGGTTTGCCTTGGATTACATTGTCCTCTGCAACGACTTGCGGTGAACTCGTATGGAAAACTTACTCGTATGGGGGAAATGCAGTGAACTCGTATGGAAATCAATAAGTGAACTCGTATGGAAGATTTACTCGTATGTGGGAAAATGCACTGAACTCTTATGGAAACTACAAACTGATATATCCAATACTGTATAGCAACTTGTGTTTGGTTCGACAAATCTGCTAGCAGTGTCGCTAACATGACAAAATAGGTGACCATGGATGACACGAAAATAAGTGACTGCCGTTGACGCACAAACTGCGGTTGACACACAGATAGTTGTCTGATGTTGACATAAATAAGAAGCATGAATACAAAACAAGTGTTAAAATACACATTTACGAGAAATATCAAAGTATATATATTATCTGCATATTCATACATCCCCATACGAGTTCACCATTATTTTTTCCATACGAGTTCGTTTTCCATACAAGTTTTCCGTTCATACGAGCTAGTTTCCATACGAGTTCACTGCATCCCTCTGCAACCACCCGTTTTTGCTATTTGACTCGTTTTTTGTTTGTTAAGTATATATATATATATATATATATATGGATATATAGTTTTAATTTTAGACATGGACTCTGTGCCACTGGAAATGGATGATATTTTTGCTGAACATGAAGATGAGGATGACAATTTCCCAGCCCCCCTCCCTGACCTACCGGAGGAGCTGGAACCCTTGAACATGAGTCTAGAT
The DNA here is from genome assembly GCA_016106625.1 of Dracogyra subfuscus. NCBI lineage: Eukaryota > Metazoa > Mollusca > Gastropoda > Neomphalida > Peltospiridae > Dracogyra > Dracogyra subfuscus. The sequence goes on from JAECMU010102669.1 coordinate 2,046, forward strand.
GATGTCAACCCTTCACAGGATACCGGTACAGTTCAGACATGTTTTTTACTCCCATCCCTGGCCATGCAAGACAGGCACATTCCATGACGTCAGCCCATGCGGAATCAATCTGTCTCGCATGACCACTTGACTTCTGTTGATTGCGCTGATATTGACATTGGGTGACGTCACGTAAATGGCAAAATAACGCAAGAAATACTTTTTATATTTCATAAAAACAAGGAAACTTGCTGTCATACTGAAATTATACTATCATTTTCGGTTTATACTATTAGTATAAACCATTTTTGGGTACGATCTTTTTAATGGTTATGATTATTTTATTGTAAGATGTAGGTTTTTCACGTTTTCCCCAAATGCTTCTTTTTCATCTACTGCTAGCCAGAGTACTCTGCCTTTCGAGAGCTAGAGCCTAGATGGACATTTGGATAGTTTTTTAGTTATGATGACTCTGCCATCGGAGATAACTCTAAAGCCAGTGTTTGAAATAACCACATGTCTGTTTGTCCTGACAAGTGAAAATCTGCTCGGACCAGCAAAATGTACCTCAATGGTTCCCCAATGGACAATGTTTTATTTTTTTTAACGACGCACTCAACACATTATAATTACGGTTATATCGGCGTCGGACATATGGTTTTGTCGAGAAAAAACCCAGTGGTTAGCTGACGGGGATCGATCCTAGACCGACCGCGCATCAGGCGGGCACTGTACCACTGGGCTACGCTGCCCTCTCCCAATGGACAAGTAAAAATGTTCAGTTATGCAGTTTTATTTTAAGCAATCAAAAACACGGTCCTTGTACTTTAATAAAACAAAACATTTATTTGGACAAGTGAAAATTTATACTGCTGGACAAATAGATTTCTTGATGTACATACACATGTACTTGTCCGGTGGACAAATGAAACATTAATTCTGCCTATTTCTATCATTGATAGCGAAAATCACTGGGTAGGCAAACAATCCCACTCTAATATACAACAGCAGGGCTCGAACTTAGATTCTAAGTTAGAATCTGTTGCCTACAGCAATATTTTTAAAACATTGTCCTGGCTGAAATGGCCCACCAACGGCTTTTTTTGCAGCCAATAATAGAAAGGGGGTGCCATTGGGGTTTTCTTGTAGTACGGTCGGTCTAGGATCGATTTCTCTCAGTGGGCCCATTGGGATAATTCTCATTACAGCCAGTACATTATGATTGTGGGATGATGCATATAAAAGATAACTTGCTACTAATGGAAAATTTAGCAGGTTTCCTCTCTTTGACTGTACTGTATGTCTGAATTTCATGTACATACCACATGTTTGATATCCAATACACAGTAGCCAATGATTAATGAATCAGTGTGCTCTAGTGGTGTAGTTAAACAAGGCAAACTTTAACTTTCTTCCTGTAGTATGTGTGTTATTGGTTAATATGTGAAATATTTGTTATTGGTGAATTTTGGATTGATTAATATACATGTACATGTATAATAGTATTTAACCTCAAGCACATGGTTATTGTTGTACAGAGCGTGGATTTTTGCCTACCCGGTGGTAGGCAGCAAATTGCCAGTAATTCCATGTTTCAGTGTACAGTTGAGTGTCCGTGATATTCGTGTTTTGTATAGTTCTTTACATTGTTTATGTTTAACAGTCTTCGTCATGAGTAAAATCAAGGCGAGCTGTAGATCACTCTCCTTAATTGAGCCAGGCGAGCAATCGCTCTCTTACGTTATCGATCGCTATTGCACGCACATTTCTGAGACCTTTGTTCACAGTCTGATTTTCATACGTAGTTCAGATGAGTAATTACTTGCAAGTATGTTTTTCTAACTTCAATTGGCTTTACCAAAATGTGTTCCAGTGTGAGGCCATGTTATGCATTTTACATTGTAAACTACAGCTGTTTAGTGTGCGTAAAAATATTTTGTGTTTTCAGAGAATGCGGAGGTCTTGGCCAAACTGAAAGATCTGTCGAAAGGTGCTGCACGGAGGGTGGTGAGACGACCCATTCCTAAGTTAGACTCTGCTCGGTAAGTTTTCACACACTTATTACCATGATGGCTAAATTGTGCAGCAAATGTATTGCAGGGTGTTTTTTCAGGCCTTTGAAAATTGTGAGAGCAATAGTTTTGTTCACATCACTGTTTTGTTTTGTTTTGTTTAACAACGCACTCAACACATTTTAAGTACAGTTATATTGGCGTCGGACATATGGTTATGTCAAGAAAAAACCCCAGTGGTTAGCTGACGAGGATCGATCCTAGACCGACCGCGCATCAGGCGGGCACTGTACCACTGGGCTATGCTGCCTGCTCACACATCACTGATTCACTTGCATAAGTATAGTCTGCGTAGCCCATTTTTCCTCTGTGTATTGAATTTATGACATCATTTACATGGTCATCATGTTTTGCGTGAACACGAAATGGGTTATCTGAATTTTGTTTGTGTAATACATAAATGGATTATGCAAATTTTCAGTTCTTGGAGGCCTGGCAGTTTACAGTCACTCAGTTTCCCAAGGCGACTGAAAAACAATATCTGCCTGCCTGGCAACCAAACCTTTGTGCATTCGTTACAGCAAATTATTTCAGAATGTCCAAAATATAATGTTTGTAAAATACCGTAATCAAAAGGTCAGTTTTGATAATAATTCACTTGACTGGTTCTCTGGTATATATAATATGCAGCTAAACAAATATATGATTTCTGGGGAAATTGGACTGGATCGGGCCAGGAAACATGTATTGCATTAGAGGTACTCAGAATGCTGGGTTTTTTTTAGAGTTATGGTACTTTAACTTACATGTAGCAGTACATTTGTGGGGCCTTGTTAGGGACAGGTATTGCTTTAGCAGTACCGGTACTCTCAGAATGATTGTGTTACCTAAATAACTTAATACGCTATTTATTTTGCAGACTGACTGGTGACAGAGGGATTCCAATTCTTCCTCAGGTCTTCAAGGATATCACTTTCAAAGGAAAGGGGCATGAGGTACAGTAACAGTAAACATAAATAAGCAAGTTGTTGAATATTATTTAATGTGATATTTGAAGATCGTGTAAAATTTTAGAAAGATAAGATGCAGGGTTTTAAGCTGTTGCTCACCAAATGATAATGAAAGTTTAATTTGATAAATATATTTCATTACTAATTCAGCAAAAAGCTAATTTAAAAAGTCATATTTTCATAGATGTGTAGATGTACCACCGGGTTTGCTGTTTGACTAAATGAACTTTAATTTGGTGACCTTTTGTTAAGATTTATAAGTAATTCTATTTATGAGGATACCTCTGCCAACTTCCATGTTTGGCTTCACTGTAAGACTTAGGTTCAAAAGTTGGTGTGCAGGGGCCTAATTCAGAAAGATCTCTCAGGCTCTGATAGACAACAACGTATCCTCACTGCAAGATGTTTAGCAATGCACTGCGATATTGCAAAGTTACGAGAGTTTAGTGAATTAGATCCCAGGTAAGTTAAACATGAGTGTTAAAAACTTTGCAGGTGCATGTATTTTAAACCCCAATACTGAACTGTGAGAGTTCAGATGCATCAAGGTTTCCTTGGGAATGAGTTTTATTGTAGGTCAGGTCAGGTCATAAGGCTTAATGTGTACATTCAGAGCAAGCTGTTGTAGCACACACCTGTCGTGGGCACAAGAGCTTGCGTAGCAAGCCCTTTCGTCCAAGACAGATAGGGTGGGGGAGGGTGAAAAGGGGGCGCCTGCACTGGCAAATGCAAGGGAGCACCAACAGTCCAATCAGGGTTGGTAATAGGCGGGGGTGGGTGGTTGGGGCTATTGAATTTTGAATGGAGCATTTAGTCCAAAAAGAGAAAGCGCAATTTGATTGAAGGAATTTTGGCGCAGTTTTTGAACAGTCGATCGAAAGTAGAAAAGAGGTATGCGAGCTAGTATAGGTTTTGACTTAGTATATCGAGAGTACCTCGTTGTTTTATTGTAGTGCAAAAAAAACACCCCAAAAACAAACAACGAGCTACTGTTTTATTGTAGTTCAAAAGTTTAGTTTTATGGAAGTGTGAATGTTGTCATCATTTCCCTACAGGTCTAATCATAGGTTTCTTCTTCCATCCTAACTTCTGTTTGTCCCACACAGTTTTCCAGACTTTTTTTTTTATACTGAACTAAAGTTTTATCATGTACTGGTACAGTGTCAGTTCCAATATTTATTTACATGCTAATATACCACTAAGGTTTCAAGCATGTCCATCCCGAACCCTATCTCTGCATAGCCAGTGACTTGGCTTGGGACAGATACTGGTACAGATCAAGTTTGTCTTGCATGACAATTCATCAATTTTTTTATGTAGTTATTGCCCTTGAACTTAGGAGATATGGAACTTTGTTTTCGTAACTTTTGTGCAATGACTCAAAATATTGAACTGAAATTTAGTGAATAGCTTTATCATAAACTGGACAGATCCATGTTTGATTTTAAGATGATTTACCCTATCTTCATAGAGTTGTAGCCCTTGAACTTATGGATATTAAAATGTATTTTCCGGACTTGTTTTTCAAGATACTGAGCTAATTTGTTGTATATACATAGCTTTATCTTCTAATGGTACGAAATTTGTTGGATTTGATAGAAGACATGTATAATATGCTTAAGCAGTACACTCATAATGTTTGTTATTATTTTATTTTTATTTTCTAAAAGTCACTTGATGTTAGCTAATTGTAATTATATTGTTTTATATTCAGGCTGAAGATTTAAAATTGATCATGGGCAAACTAGAACACTGGGCTCATCGGCTCTTTCCGAAAATGCCTTTTGACGAAGTCCTGGAAAAGGTTGAAAAACTGGGCTCCAAGAAAGAAGTACAGGTTAGTTCACTCTCTCTAAGTTTATTATTATTATTATTTGACATAGTCAAATACTTGTGAAAAATTAATTTTATGATTTTTAAATGTGCTTCAACTATTGTGTATATCAAGCGATGGGAGCAAGCAATTTAAATTGTGTGATCCCATCTCCTGTAATGATCCATTACAATCATCAATGTCATCAGGGCTTGACCTTAGCAGTAGCCAGATGTCATTTGGCTACCAATTTGTTGTCTAAACCCAGTAGTCCACTGGGTTACTAGATGGTTTTGGTACATCCATTTACTCAGCAATCAACAAGACACTAAAATCTCTAAAACACCCACCTAAAACAACATGATGAAATAAAAATAAACAATTTAGTTTTTTACTCTTTTCTTTTAATTTATTAAAATTAGGGGGCTACCAATTGTTACCAAGGGCTACCGGATTTTATAACCTGGTAGACTGGTGGGCTACCACCGCAAAACGTTATGATCAGGGCCTGGTTGCAGCCCTTGAAATTCGGACAAGTTTGCTACGGCAGTTAAGTGCCGTCACAAATCAATTTTGCAACAGCACTACAGCGGCAGTTTTAAAGAAAAGATTAATGCTGTCAAAATTATTCATATATGATCCACTGCTGTAATAATATGCTAAAACATAACATGTCAACTTTACTTTCGTAAGCTTCTATACTGGAATAAACCAATTTATATTAATTACGGAAACTGAGCTACACACAATAATAAATTTATGCTTCTCTCTGGGATCTGTAATTGGACAGAGTTCAGAGAGAAATGCCTACAGACTTTTTCCCCTCTCAGATTTGCGAAGGCAATGAAATGCTATCGCAAATCAAGTTTGCGATAGCTTTTACATTTGCAAGGCATTTTTTATATGCACCATCCCAGGATAGCACATACCATGGCCTTTGATATACCATTCATGGTGCACTGACTGGAACAAGAAATAGCCCAATGGGCTTACCAATGGGAATCTATCCTAGACCAAATGTGTATCATAAGGGACGACTAGTATAAGTCATTAGGTAAACAACAAGAGTGTGGTGTGGCCCAGTAATTTTTTATTGATTATTTTCATAATTTAATTGAACCAAAATGAAGCAACCGTATGTTTTTGTTGGTAAGACTATAGTAAAACAAATTCTATATTTCTAGTTTTATAAACACTAAATTATTAATTTTTTTATAAAGTAAGTAAAAAATTGTGAACAGTTATAATTATGATAATTATAATTTGCTTCTGCTTGCAGACATGCATTAAAAAAATGCGACTTGATATGCCTGTTTTGGATGAAGACTTTGTGACCCGAGATGAAGAGAATGACCTTGTTATAGAACCAGCTGACACTGGAGAAGTTCAGACCAATGTCCCACAATCTGTCGGTGAAGTAAGATCCACATTCTTCAATCTTTTTTGTTTTTGAACTGTTTAGAAGAAGTGAAAAGTCATTCTCCTTAAAATTTCATAAAGGGAGATATTGCATTCTTTAACGAATACCGGATTAATTTTTTACAAAAAAAAATATGTTGAAGGGGTACACTTTTATAACTTTAATCAAATATTTTCACTTAAATGTTTTCATAAATACGAAAAGTAAACTTTATATTTTTATCAGTAAGTATTATTTTTGTGAGGTTTTCAAATTACTATTGATTAAATTTAGGCAAAAAAATTAATGTCATGCTTACTTAACAGGCATTTGTGGCCAGATGTCCAGTATTTATGTCCATTATTCCCAATAACTTTGTTTTTCTGACCAGAATTGTTTTTGGAGACTACCTATGATTCATATCGCTATATTTCTGCCATTGTCAAGCAAATATACTTGCCGAAAACCACTTTCTCAACTCAAAATTCACATGTATTTTCCATTGAAAATATATGTGTATATTATTATTTGTCAGCAAACTCAACTAGATTTATAAATATGGTAATAACAAAACTCTAAGATAGCCGCTCCAGTTTTTTAAAAGAAGGATATTTTGGTTATCAATGTATTGTTGTTTGTAGATCCACATTCTCTGGCAAATCGTTGAAAACGTTTCTTTGATATTTGGTGAAGTGACTTTCAGAACTTTTACACATAACCTATTGACATTTGACTTGAATCTAAAATTGCGTAATCAATGCACAGTCATATTATTGTTTTGCGTTAAAAACAAACCTCAATTTTATTGCATTTTGTTTTGCCTATTGAAACTTTTGTAAAGAATGCTTGTTCGCTGAGTTCGGGTTATTTCCCTTAGATAATCTGTACATTGATTGTTTTCTTGAATAAATGTAAAGAACCAGTCATATCGGATATTAATATTTTGTAACATTTTACACCAGTCGGAGATTAATGTCATGTGACCTATTGTACCGAGGTGGGGCAGGACGTAGCCCAGTGGTAAAGTGCCCGCTCGATGCACGTCAGTCTGGTATCTATTGCTGTCGGTGGGCCCATTGGGCTATTTCTCATTCCAGCCAGTGCACTACGACTGGTATATAAAAGGCCGTGCTTTGTACTAACCTGTCTGTGGGATGGTGCATATAAAAGATCCCTTTCTGCTATTCGAAAAAAAGAGTAGCCCATGAAGTGGCGACAGTGGGTTTCCTCTCTCAACAAGGCTCACACTGGAAATTGTTTTGGTTTAGCCAAGTTTCAGAAATGTAGAGTATTTGAAAATCATTAAAATGTGGTTAATTTGAGGAATATTTTATTAACCAAAGTTTACATTTTGTAGCCATTTTGTATAAAAATTAGCTATTGGCTAATTTGGCAATATACAGGGTGAGCTCTGTCAATATCTGTGTGGTTCTTAACCATATATCTGACGCCATGTAACCATAAATAAAAAGCATTTCCTTCCTTATTGTACTGAGATGATGAGATCTTGAAATTTTTCAGGTTACTTTTTAATCATTCAGAAATACAAGCAAGGGGGATTTTGTTACTGGTTTAAATTATAGGTGTGTTTACATTTTAAATTAATTTTTTGTATTATTATATATCCCACTGCCCCATTTCCTTTCTTTTCTCGAAACTCTACCTTAATTTCTGCATTATCTGGCAGCTCCTCTTATCTTTCAACTTCTCTGCTGTCCACCTCCACATCTCGATCCTTGTCTCTCCAACCACGACATGTGTACAATGTGTTTAATTTCTTTCTAGTTGGACCGAGATGCCGAAGAAGCTTTTGACGAGATGATGCGTGAAAACAACGAAGATGAAACTAACAACATCCAGTCTTCTCCGCATACTCCTGGACCTGCTTCTTCTCTAGTGTCCCTATCAACCACTCCTGGACCAGCCTCATCTCTAGTGTCCCCGGCAATCACTCCTGAACACGGCTTGTCTGTAGCGACACCATCAACCACTCCCAGAATCCAGGGCATGCCTGTTACAGCAAGTGGATCAACACCAAGCCATGTTAGTGTTTAGTTTAATTCTTTAAAAAAACAAAACCCCACCCCAAACCCTCTACCATCACCAGTCCTTGTGGTTTGACACAAGTGGGTAAAATTGTTTTTGAGTTATCACGTGCTGATATCATTTAAAAGTTGTAGACCCTACTTCAACCTATAAAAAAGGACACTCAATGTTTCTGCCTGGAATAAATGTTTGGGTATGACGTTATGGAATTGAATGCAACCACAGTGTTGGGGACCTCCCCCAGGAAGAAAATGGGTTAAGTTTAGGGTTAGGGTTAAGAAAATCATACATTAATGATAAAGAGTAATTAATTTTGTTAAACGGTTAACTTTTAAAAAAGAGATTGCAAAAAACATGTGACCATTGATTACCGGTTGCCACATATATAGTCTTTAAAACATTCGTTGTTGTTTCTTGTTTTACCGCCTGTACTGCTAATCAACAGATGTGTGCTTCACAGTTAACTATAAATCAACAAGTGTTTCCTTTTCTATTTAATTATTTAATTCCTACTTCATGCTGTGTATTGTCATAGTAAGTGAATCTACAAATGTCAAACAATATTAGCTCTGTATCCTTTTTTCTTTCGGCTGACCGTTAAAAAATTCCTTCATACTGAAATGCGCACCTTTTCTCTTTGGCATAATTAATGCTCCATTTAAAATTCCATAGCTCCACCACCACCACCCCCACCTGCTACCGATCTTAATCGGACTGCTGATGCTCCCTTG
>JAECMU010102687.1:0-13478 GCA_016106625.1 Dracogyra subfuscus
CTCTCTCTCTCTCTCTCTCTCTCTCTCTCAGAGATAACCATCCATTATTTATGTCATGCGTGGGGTAAGTATGTTGTGACTTCTGGCATATATTGTTATTGGAAATTGCTGAACAAATGCACGTTGAAGATACAATTAACATAAATAAATAAAGTATGACACGGAAGTAAAAATATACCAATATGCATTTGTGTAGGGTCATATAAACGGAAACAGGTACATGGGAGAGAAAAGTACAACAGCAGCAACAACATCAACATATGCATGTCGACCTCAGCAAAATTATATAACCAGTATATATACATGTACATGTATTAATTTCCAACGAAATTCAAGCAATTTGGCATACATTTAATTATTTTAAACTTATTTTCGTGCTTATATCCAATTAAGGTTCAAGAACGCTGTCCTGGGTTAGTTGTTAGTGAGAGAGAAGAGGATGTAGTGGTCTTATGCCTACCTACTGAGTCATTAAAACTCGCTCTGGGTGGGATCCGGTACCTGGCTGCGAACCCTGTACCTACCAGCCTTATGTCTAATGACTTAACCACGACACCACCGAGGCGGGTATTTGACATAAGAAACATCCAATTCTTACGTAGCTGTCTTATTTAATGCAACATTAAACATTATGCGTCTTTTGGACTTTGACTCGATGAGATGTTACTTGGTAGACTACTACTCTATGAAATACATCTAGTTACAATATATACAGGTTTACCTGACTGGGCAGTTGTTTGATGTTCTGTAGTTGGACTGAGCGTTGAGAACCTTGAATCTGAAAACAACAAAATATGATGGAGCATATTAAAAAACACACAAGTTAAATGATTAATTAGGCCAGTTAGTCTAGCTAATCAGTTATATAGTGGCCTGACCCGAAACAATTTGCAACAGAAATGATTACCGGCCTCCGTGGTATCATGGTTAAGTCATCAGACATAAGACTGGTAGGTACTGAGTTTGCAGTCCGGTAGCGGCCTCCACCCAGAGTGAGTTTCGACTCAGTAGGTAGGTGTAAGACCACTACACCCTCTTCTCTCTCACTAACAACTAAACCAGTGTCCTGGACAGACAGCTCGAGTAACTGAGGTATGTGCCCAGGACAGCGTGCTTGAACCTTAATTGGATATAAGCACGAAAATAAGTTAAAATGAAACAGAAAGGATTGTACCTGTATTCTGAAAATATAAGTAAATGAAAACCAAGTTTTCACACTATTTCTGAATGTTGCTATAGCATTTTATTTTCCATTCATCGTTACATTACAAATTGACCTGAATTAAGGTGCCATATTTATTAAAATACCAAGTTGTTATAAACGTGTGACTGTTTAAAGAATGTAATCTGGCTCACGATTATTACAGAATTAGTGCATACTCACATGGGCGTACATAGGATTTTGAAAAGGGGGGTTCCAAAATAGATTGCAGAGATATATTTCTATGTTGAGTAAATATAATAATGTCAGATATCAATATGTCAGATATATTAAATTATAAAAAAAGCGATATCGGGGGGNNNCCCCCCCCCCCCCCCCCCCATGTACACCCATGACACAGGAGCTTGTTAGATACATCTTAAGACAAGTCGTTGTAAGAAAAATGGTATCTTAACGAACACTGATGAATTTATTATTTATATATGATGATACTTACTAGTAAGACAAATAGCTGATCTCTGCTCGCTACAGTTAGAAATATGAAAAGAAATGTCACCGCTTGGCCGCTTCTGCATCATCAAGCAGCCGCTTCTGTTGTAACTTATTTCTGTCTTGACTATTTGATCACCTACACAAGAAAATGTTTAAAAACTTGTATTGTAATTTATTCCTGTATTCCCTCTTTCATCACCTAAACAAGACATTTTCTAAACACTTCTATTGTAACTTATTTCTGTATTCACTAGTTCGTCACCTAAACAAGAATAATTTGAAACACGTACTAGTAATATGAAATTTCTGCATAAAAGTGCCTATTGCCAATATAAGATATAAAACCAGCCTGCTCAAGAATATTTGACGAGCTTACTTGCTATCATCGTGTTTTCAAATACCTCACACATAAAACCATTGACACTAAGTACATGTTGACACCCTCTACTTGTAACGATAATGTATATAATTAAATATCAGTTACATTCATTACAATATAACGTCATCCCATTTCTCAACGAACGTAAAAATTACGTAATTAGGGAACGTCATATCTGATGACGTCATTTTATATGGGCAAGTTGTCTTAATGAGCGTTGTTGTTTTATACACCAAAAATAATTCAAAATGAAGTTTTAGTGTTATTATTAACAAGTATGATTCAGATTTAATTATACGTATTGTCTGTAAATTATTTTAATTTCATCTGGATATGAAACAAAATCATCGGCAAACTTATTTGAGAACAGCTTCGCCGATTGACACAGTTTGGGGATGACTTTGTTTGTTCTTGCCTTGATGAACGTAAAACACATAACAAACAATCCTCAAATGAACTGAATATTACTAACGGTCAATCCACACGATATACTTGGAGCGTTTTAGTCCAATCCAGTACGAGACACCACCCTGCATTTTTGTTCTTATGTGCTCCACGTTGTTTTCCTTCAGCGTCTTTAACGTGCACGATGAGTTCGCGGAAAACCAACTTCGATCCATTGTATGGTGAACACAGGTGTAACTAAGCTCACTGTTTGAACCTAAAGTAAATAAATAAATAAATAGCAAAATAATGGTGTTTACTAAACATAATAAAATGAAACAAAATAACATAGCACAACAATAATGAATTTGTTTTGAAATTGTTTTACAACATGGTGAATAATGGATGTACAAAAGAAACCCTATATGCAATAATAATAACAACAGCAGCAGCAGCAAGAACAACAATAACAACAACAACAATAATAGTGGTAGTGCTGCTGATGATAACAACACTATTTACTACTACTACTACTACTACTACTACTACTACTACTATTACTACAACTACTGCTACTACTACTACTACTACTACTACTACTACTACTACTACTATTACTCCTACTACTACTACTACTACTACTACTACTAATTATTATTATTATTATCACAGGGATACACAGATTGCGCGAACGATTATTTCGTTCACGTGTAACCTGCTTGCCGCTCACGCAAGTATACAGTGATGAATGATATTTTGCTTATTTCTGCACTCGAGTAAACGTTTTTTTTTTAAATCAGCAGTAGACAATGAGTGTTTACAATAACAAAGTGTCCGTTCAGTAATCGACTATTTTTGTCTTTTTCCGTAAGAATAGAATCTGTGATAGAAACAGATATTTTATTTCGCTATGATATTAAAGAACAGGGCGGATTAGAACTTTGCAATACGACACTAGTAGTACTAAATTCGTTCATGCAGTTAATAAGTGGTGCAGTCGATAAAATGGTAATCACGGAAACTTACCACCACCACTTATTCAACAATCGATCGAAGTGATGTTTTAAATATAAGTATTATTATAGAAAAAGAAACGCTAATTGTTACACATTTTTGTGTGCACCTTAGGAAAGACTATTTAAAAGTAACATATTATTTTGTATAACAAAACATTAGTGTTTAGACTGTCAACTGTCACAACGAAGTTCACCAACTCAACATTTGAGTACTAATTTCCCCAACTGCCCACTTAGGACAGGTGCGCTTAGATTAACAATAGTAATCGGTCGATAATCGAGTTGTGAGTGCACTCAGACTAGCAAATGACAGTTTTAGAAATTGTCACAGCAAAAGTTGGTCAACTTTGCCGTGGCAGTTGTTAGTCGGACACTAACATAATACAAAAAAAATTATGACGTCATTTATAGAGACCCACCCCTCGGTCACCTTTGTTACGCAGCACACAAACCCGTTGTTAGCATGACGGAGAAAACCAGTATCGGAGAAGTCGAAATATACCCGAATTTATAGCCCGTGAAGGAACTGATACAGTGATAGAAACGATGTTAACTTTTATCGCTTTCTTTGTGGAAACTGCTCGCCATTTTGTAATTTAATTTCTGATAAATACAATTCATTATTAATGCAAAATAATTTAAAAGCACAGAGGAAAACTACTGAATTAATATTAATAATTTTATGTATTAACTTATTTTAAAAAAATAAAATAAAGACATTTCATATTAATAAAGTATGTACAGTAGGTTTTTTTATTATTATTTAGATTATTTAGATTAAAACAAACAGAATTTACTATGCAAATTTTCACTTTGCGCAGAGCTGTAATAGTTATCATTATCACCATTATCATCATCATCTTCATCGTCATCGTCGTCGTCGTCACGATCATCGTTATGACTATCATCATCATTAACATCATCATAATACCACCAAGACTACTTACAATTACATATATATCCTTTCAGTGTCATACAATTGTCTTCGGCTTTAACAATGAGGTTTGTCTTTTGAGTTAAGTAGGCACACGTTCCCTCAGGATTCAAAGACCAGGTAATAAAACGGAAGCTGTTTATCAGCTCTGTAAAGAACAGACATAGATTTAGCTCAGGTTGTAAGAATATTCTAACAAAACAAGCTTGGGCGTTTATAGATTTTACAATTATACATATGAAAACATCAATCCTATGTTTGGCGTTAAATGCCTTTACATCTATCATTTTCGAACTCTCTGATAAACAATACTATCACATATGAATCACTAATACACACACTATATACAGAAACCCCAAAGGGTATATGCCCAGGACAGAGTGGTTGAAATGTAATTCAATTTAATTTAACTGAAGCTTAAACAAATTTCTTGAGATGAAAAGCAAACATTCTAACCATTTATATAATAAACTAATTTTGAGCCTCCACTTTGCTACCGAGTCTCCCCTGGGTTGTCATGCAACGATCTGAATAGATAAGGCCCTTATAAGGGCCCCTATTAGCAACCTGGGGAGACATCTCAACACCAGCTAAGTTCCAGACAATATATTGCTCCCCTTTTCCATTCGGTGGACCGATTAAAAATGCGCCAAATATCCTTCATTCAAACTGAACAAGTGGTCTACAACTGGTTCACCAAAGGCCGTGGTATGTGCTCTCCTGTTTGTTGGAAGGTGCATATTAAAAACACATTGCTGCTTATAGGAAGAGTAGCCTATGTGGTGGCAGCGAGTTTCCTCTAAAGGCAATATGTCAGAATGACCATATTTTTGACATCCGATAGCCGATGACAAGATCAAAAATCAATGTGCTCTAGAGGCGTCGTTAAATAAAAGAAACTTTACTTTTCATTCTAATTGCGCGCCTTTTTTCCCTTTGACATTAATCCTACGGGACATCCCAAATTCCACAGCACCCAAACCAACCCTCCGCCTGTTACGGACCCCGATCAGGTTGCTGGTGATCTCTTGCACCTGTCAGTGCAGGCGGTCACACCTCACATCCATCCCTACCTTTCCTGTCCTGGACAGAGGAGTAGACCGAGGCTGGCACATGTGCCCATGTGTACGCTAAAACAGTTTTCTCTGAATGTTCACGTTAATCTCTATACCATACCATACCATACCATACCATACCATACCATACCATTCCATGACATACCATTCCATGACATACCATACCATACCATACCATACCATACCATACCATACCATGACATACCATACCATGACATACCATACTATACTATACTATACCATACCATACCATACCATACCATTCCATGACATACCATACCATACTATACCATATCATACCATACCATACCATACCATACCATACCATACCATACCATACCATGACATACAATACCATACTATACCATACTATACAATGACATACCATACCACACTATACCATACCACACTATACCATACCATACCATACCATACCATACCATACCATACCATACTATATCATACCATACCATACCATACCATACCATACCATACCATACCATACCATACCATACCATAATCTAACATACTATACCATACCGTACCATACCATACTATACTATAACATACTATAACATACTATACGATACCATACCGTACCGTACCGTGCCGTGCCGTGCCGTGCCATAACATAACATAACATAACATAACATAACATAACATAACACACCACACCACACTATACCATACCGCCTCCACCCATTTTGAAAATAATAATCCTCGTCTGTCTATATTACCTGGACGGTAGATGCTTATAGTGTTGTTAGAGCCGCAGTATTCCATGAAGTTGCCCAAACAGCCACGACGTGTTTGATTGTCTGTAGTGATACTACTAGTACCTGGGTTTAACGAACTAAAACAGTAACACGTGCTATCCTGGAAAATAATATAAATATAGAACGACCAGGTATCTTCAGTATTATGTATTTTTTTGTTATCCTGTTGCACAGTTAAAGTTTGTTTTGTTTAACAACACCACTAGAGCACTGACTTATTAATCATCGGCTATTCGATAACAAACATGTTGTAATTTTGTCATATAGTATCAGAGAGGAAACCAGCTACATGTTTCCATTAGTAGCAAGCGATCTTTTATATGCACTATGTCACAGACAGGAAAACACATATCACGGCCTTTGATATACCAGTCGTTACGCACATATATCAAAGGCCGTGGTATGTACTACCCTGTCTGTGAGATGGTGCATATAAAAGATACCTTGCTGATAATCGAAAAGGGTAGCCCATGAAGTGGCGACAACGGCTTTCCTCTCTCAATCTGTGTGGTCCTTAACCATTTGTCTGACGTCATATAACCGTATATAAAATGTGCTGAGTGCGTCGTTAAATAAAACATTTCTTTCTTTCTGTGTCTGTGTTTGTAAGCGGGGTACCACAGTGACGTACTAGTCTAAAAGACCGGGACTGGCAGTACAAGACAATCAAGGTGCACTAATAGAAGGTAATCTCGTTTTCACCCGGGCTCTTTTAAAGGGACAGACCCTAATGTTTAAACACTACGACGTATTTGTCACTATTAGAGCCATTTTGATCACTGAAATCAAACACTACTTAGATTTTATTGTTTAGATTATTTCTTTTTGTAGATTCAACGTGTCTCTGGTCATCCTGGTGTTTCTAAGGCCACACAATATATATTTCATTATTTCTGAAAAGGCACGTTAGTCTGAGAAGTAATAGTTATCGAGACAAGCTCTAGTTATTTTGGATGTAGTATTTCCCCATTTAAACGTCACAGACTTTAGCTTCTCTCTGTTATAATTGTATCGAGATGTGCTACCGATTTGTAGATTAATCAACAATAGTGTATATTTTCATGGGCTGAAACTTGGGTCTGTACCTTTAAGAAACATAACATAGTTGAGATCGCAAAGTTGCGAGAGTTTAGTTAATTTTATAAAGCGATCTTATCGCTAAGATCACCTCAGGTGAATAACTAAACAATGCAGCTAAGGTGACCGAAGTCCGCGTTTAACGAAGCGATATTAGCGCTAAGATCACCTTAATGTAGTTATGCTCTTAAGGTGATCTTAACACTAAGATCGCTTCGTAAAACGGGGCCCTGGTGGTCGTGAAATGCATTGTAATTGTTACTGTACGCTGGTGGGTCCGTAGTGATGAATTCTCTATGCATACAAGTATATATAATTATATATTCATTCTGTATCCTATCCCGTGTGATAAATTGGGGAATAGTTCTTATTCTGCATCACCAAATGTTCAGATAATATCTTTTTCTTTGGTTGTGCTGGCCCACAAAGAGAAGTTTAGTTTTGGAGTAGTATGCTTAATTATTACGCATATGGTTAAACATATATTGGTACATATCGGCGATATATCCCGCTAGAACGCCACGTGGGACGTGACGTCATCGATTGGCGCACTACAATCTTGCAAGAGCGTCAACCAAATGAGTTGAGTGATATAAATTAATATCGATTATTATTAAAGGAAAGGATCTTATACTCGCTACCATTTCATATCATGATTATGTCCCTGCTGAAATAATGTTCAATGTCACTCGCTTCAAACCTCTGGACATAAGCATGATACGAAATGGAAGCTCGTGTAATATCCTATAATTAGTTGCATAGTAAAGTGAATATTGCCTACCTGTAATCCAACGTACATGGGTTTACGATTGTTTTGATGACGTCGACATTCGTAGTAACAGCGGCTTGCTTGATTTTCATAGAGGATTGTTTGATTATCATAGATGGTTGTATACACAGGATTAGAGGTCGCATACGAGTCATTCAGTTCTCCAGCATATTCAAATAAAGACATTTTATCTTCTGCAAGACAACAGTTTATTCGTTTTAACATTGATAAACAATTATAAATATATTAAACGCTAATGCGAGCTGTTATTTAATTTATGTTGTAATCGATATAAGTATCCGTAAAATATTATGACAAGGCAATTCGTGAAAATATGGTTTTCACATATCACTCGTTGACATAAACATCGTATTCGAAAAAACCCATGAAATAGCCTCTATGAATATTACCATTATTATTGGATCTAGACTAATTGAAAGGTTCCAGTGGCTGAAACAAACTTCTCGCGAACATCCAGGAACGTACAGGGGGTCGAGCGTGTGCAAACAGTTTGACTAGTACCACATACTATCAATGTACCAAAGTGAAACACTGGCAATAGCTATGACTTCAATACTTCTACATATATTCGGCCAGACTTGAGTAGTAGCTGTTTTACAAATAACAAATACTATCGATACCTGTCCACATCCAAGAGCTATACTGAACTTTCCCTCCAATCCAGTATGATCCAGGCGTGACGTCACCTAGAGCAGACGTATCCGTAGTATTGTACAGTTTCCCGCCACGCTGACGGCACGAGCTAATTGCTGTATCCCATGTCACATCAAGCAGAATATCAAAGCCATCTATAAAAATTTGAAAAGAAAAGGAATGTTACTTTAATAACACATCGGCACATTTTAAACTAGTCTAACATACGATTATTGGACTGGATGAAGTGTTTGTTTTCTTTAAGGACACCACTAGAATATATTAATTTGTTAATCATCGGCTATTGGATTTCAAACATTTGATAATTTTGACATATAGTTTTAGAGGGGAAACCCGCTAATTACTAGAAAGGCATTTTTTATATGCACCATCCCACAGAGAGGATATCACATACCATGGCCTTTGATATACCAGTCATGGTACACTGGCTGGAAGGAAAAATAGCCCAATGGGGCACACCGACGGGGATCGACCCTAGACCGATCACGTATCAGGCGAGCGCTATTGCATCGAACTGCGTCTCACCCTATTGGACTGGAAGAAGAAAAATAAACAGAAACAAGACGTCATGTCTTCCTGTTAAACATTTACATTCATACAAATAATTATTCTTTTTCATCATCCAGAATAATTTAAACGTTTTACCAGTCTCAGCCGACAGCAGAAATAAAATCCCGCTAAGAACTGCAGTGAGCAGACGACAGGTCGACCTTACGTCCGCCATGACACCCAGTCAACTCGACAAGGAAGTAAGACAGACCTGTTTGTGAAGATACCCGTGCTATTTGCACTGCGGCTGAGCTGTAATTCGCTAACAATACAACTACTGACATCCTTGAACAGGGGCGAATCCAGGATTTTGTAAAGGGAGGAGATCACAAAATCCAGAAAGTTCAGTAGTGTGTTTTGAAGTGACGTTACGTCAGCCACGAGACACTGTCAACTCGACAACTCGACAAGGTAGTAAATCGAACCTGTCAGAGCTACTTGTGAAACTACCTTGAGTTAACGTCGTGATATTTGTTTCGATAAGAATGCCGGCCCAGATAAAGTACCGTATACTATGTTTAAAGGACTTTGTACCTTTAACGTTAAAGCAAGTTAAAATCTGGATTTGTTTGTTATGCACTTCAGTATTCAGCTTAATTATTCATTACCAACATTTCTCACTCCGGCCAGTGCACCACTGCTGACAAATCAAATGCCGTGGTATGTGTTATCCTGTCTATGGTAAGGTGCATATAAAAGATCCCTTGCTGCTAATCGAAAAGACTAGCTCATGAAGTGGCGACAGCGGGTTTCCTCCCTAAATATCTGTGTGTTCCATAACAATATATTCGACGCCATATAATCGTAAATGAAATGTGTTGAGTGTGTCATTAAATAAAACATTTACTTCCTTCCTTCACGATTAACACAAATACCGAATGCGAAACCTACTGTTCATCACTTCCATTCTTTTTCTACTGGCCTCGGTGGGGTCGTTGTTAGGACATCGGTCTACAGGCTGGTAGGTACTGGGTTCGGATCCCAGTCGAGGCATGGGATTTATAATCCAGATACCGACTCCAAACCCTGAATGAGTGCTCCACAAGGCTCAGTGGGTACGTATAGACCACTTGCACCGACCAGTGATTCATAACTGATTCAACAAAGGCCATGGTTTGTGCTATCCTGCCTGTGGGAAGCGCAAATAAAAGATCCCTTGCTGTTAATCGAAAAGAGTAGTCCATGAAGTGGCGACAGCGGGTTTCCTCTCAATAACTGTGTGGTCCTTAACCATATTTCTGATGCAATATAACCGTAAGTAAAATGTGTTGAGTGCGTCGTTAAATAAAACATTTCTTTCTTTCTTTCCATTCTTTTCTCGATATAGTTATAGTTAATATACAATGTCACAATATATTGTTATGTCATAGATCAGTTTTATTTAAATGTGATAGCCCTAGCGCCATCTACCACAATAACAAACTTTCATATACACTGAAATCCCACAGGACCATGCATTTTGTCAAGTTTTCAGAGCCCTGTATACAGGGGTTTACAGGGGTTTAAATTGGAAATGTTTTATTTAACGACACACACAACACATTTTATTTACGGTTATATGGCGTCGGATATATGGTTAAGGACTAGACATATAATGAGGGAGGAAACCCGCAGTCTCCACTTAATTGGCTACTCTTTTCGATTAGTAGCAAGGGATTTTTTTTTTAATGCATCATTTCAAAGACAGGATATCACATACCACGGCTTTTAGGGAGCAGTCGTGGTGCACTGACTGGAGTGTCAAATAGCGCAATGGGCCCACTGACGGGGATCGATCACAAGCAGACCGCGAATCAAGCGAGCGCTCTACCAGTGGGCTACTCCTCGCCCAAGGGTATGAATTAATAAAAATAAAAAAAAGTGTTTTTGTTGTACTCGGTCGTTTGTTTTCGCTGGTGTTCTATTCATATTTGGTCGTATATAAATATATTGAAGATGTATCAAGCAGTTTGTGTCCAATAAAGAACATGTATATAGTATGTTCACTCCAGCCTCTACGTACCACGTGACCTATAGTTAAGGATCTGCGGTATTTGTTTATTGTGTCACATTGTTTTATTCGGTGTGTAACTCAGAATAGACTGTTCTGATTGCCTAAGTGTGTTCTCGTTTTTGTGAAGTATGGCTGGTGTTATCAAGTTTCTCATAGTTTCCTTCACCGTGTCAGCGTGTTGAATAACTGCTGGCGGAGCTAGTTCAATTGAACTGTCTTTAAAGGGACTTTCCTGAAACGTTTTAACGATTGTAATTAGATATCATATAAAAATATTCTGCTTGCAATATTAGTGGCTGTATATTAAACGTTTTTCTGATCGTTCTAATATTTGTTGTAGGTTAAATTTCATTTTATTTCCAAAAATATATTTTTACGTACTTGCGAAATTATTTGAAGAAACAATCCAGTTTGAGGTTCTTACAAATATTAGACGACCAGAAACACATTGAATATACAGATACTGATATTCTAAACCACAAAATATATTTAATATGTAAGTTTAATCGTAGAAATATTGTATTAGTCAGAAACATCTTACAATGCAGCAAACTCAGGAATGTCCCTTTAAGTGTAGATGTAGGTTTTTTTCTCCAAAACAATACGTCTACAGATAGAGAAACCACATTAGTACATCTGTGTTACGGCCCACTTTGTTTCTGGTTTGGCTATACGTATATTCGAGGCCCACTCTGTAGCTCTTAGTAACTCTTTGGTAGATTGATCGATAGATTATGTTTTGCAGCTGATTTCTAACCATGTATGAATTATTTCCTTGGTAATTTCAGAAGGTTTTTGGTTTTTAATAATTATATTACTAATTACCTTTTAAATGGTGTATGTGCGTGTCTGTCGGTCTGTCTCTCTCTCTCTCTCTCTCTCTCTCTCTCTCTCTCTCTCTCTCTCTCTCTCTCTCTCTCTCTCTCTCTCTGTGTGTGTGTGTGTGTGTGTGTGTGTGTGCGTGTCTGTGTTTCTAGGTATATGTGTTTCTATGTATATATGTGTATTTGTCTATGTACGGTATGTATTGGTGTCTTTACGTGTGTATGTCTGTAATTTTCGTTCAAACATGTGCACCACGACTGGCATATCAAAGGCCGAGGTTTTACACGCAACAGCCGATGATTAATAAATCAATGTACTCTAATGGTGTCGTTAAACATAATGAAAAATAACACATTTTATGTGACCTATGCTAACAAGTGTAGACAAAGGTATCGAAGAATGGCGTGTTACACAAAGAAAATTAATATAAATATTCTATTCAGAATGGTTATATAAGACAACTATACCCCAGAGTTACCCCAGTAATTCCAAAATTGTTTCGCTTTACATGCTTGCATTTTTCTAGTTTTTTACTTTGGTGATTTATCGGGTTTTTGTTTATCACCTATGAACTATGTATCAAACAAAACATAACACCTGTTTAACACCCCATTACAATTTACACTACGGCTCTAGTACGTATCCTCAACGTTCTTCGTACAGCACAAGATTTCTCTTTTAATTTTTTGAGACGCACCCTACAATTTGTAATCGGCAAACGCACGTGTCAACTGAAACTGACAACATACTGTCGTTTGTTCTTTGCCGAACAATGGCGTCACAGGCGACGAATTGAGCGTATACTGTTGACGATCTCCGTTCATAGCGAACACACACGAGCTTTTTAAAAGTACATTTGAGCTTGTATTTCATATTTGTACACGATGTTATGATATGGTAACCAGAAACTGTAACTTTAAGTGCCAATGAAATTGTCGTTATGAAACTTGGTCTAGAGGGGGAAAACCCGTTAGTGCCATCTAGATTATTCTTAGACGTTATCTGTTGTGGAATATTACAATCACTCTCCATAAATCAATATAACACAACACACATTTGATATACCAGTCGTAGGGTACTGTTTGGAACTTCAATAACTAAAATTGTCAATTTGCTGAGTTTGGGAGTGGGAGAACGGGGTGGGGACGGGGATGGAGTGAGTTGTTCGATCGCAAAATAGAGGGGGAAAACCCGTTATTGCCATCTAGTGTTGTGTAAATCACATCCTCATTTTAAAAAAAATTAGTTTATTAAAATTAAATACCCATTCTCAATCCGCTACATAAGCGGCGCCAAATTTATAACAACTACACCTAGGGTAGGAAAAGCGCAACTATCTCAACGTGTTCCTACCCGAAAGCCAAAGGCAAG
>JAECMU010102690.1:0-11642 GCA_016106625.1 Dracogyra subfuscus
TTTTTTGTTTTTTTGCTAATTCTATTAAAAACTTGTAACGTGATGATATATTTCTTCCGTTTGAACTTTTGCTAAAAATTTACTTGACCATAGAATTTTAAAAAGAAATACAAATAAAAGGTATCTTTATTTAATTATTAAATGAATGATTACTTAATAATACTGGTGTGCAAACATACATGACAAAATTATTGTTCCCCCAAATAAAAACCCCACTAACACAAAACAAATTTACATTTGTGTGTGTGTGTGTGTGTGTGTGTGTGTGTGTGTGTGTGTGTGTGTGTGTGTGTGTGTGTACATGTGTACTAAAGTAGCCTGTCTGTCATACCATTTTTATGAAACTTGTGAACTGTTCACTCGTTTCATAAAAATGGTATGAATGGCAAACTCATTTAGTATTCTATATTTATTATATATTAACTAGCATATCCAATGTTATCAAAGTATGTGACATTTTTCAGCTCAAATATTTTCAGAATTTGATAACTTTGCAAATTAGATGTAAATTATTGACAATTAAGCAAACATACTACGTTGAGACTCCATAATTGACGTATACATCCATAATCATCAAAATAATCATAGTCATCAGAACACACGAGGGAAATGATTGCTTTATCATGTAATCTCAAGCTGCATACAACGTGTTTTGTAAACTTCATATACAACTGTAATTATTTGACATTTAAAAGACGTAAGAACATAAGCATACTAGATGGGGTGGGGTGGGGTTTTTATCATGTATTTCCATCAGTCTACCCACAAAATCCATAATGATTTGTTTGCATGCATGCGCGTGTGTGTGTGTGTGTGTGTGTGTGCGTGCGTGTGTGCATGTGTGCGTGTGTCTTTCTAATTTCAGTTAATTGTCCCATACCTTTATTGTTGGTTCTTCGACAGACTAAAATAGCCACAACAAGAAGCAGAATCAAGATGATTAATCCAGATACACTGCCTACTGCCACTAACGCAACACCCAATTTATCAGATGCTTCTGAAATTAAATATACTCACCTTAAACTGACAGCAGAGTAAATATATTATCGTGGTCATCAGTGATCACTAAACGTTGTTTAAAAGATAATATATTTGTCTTGCTATCAAGGATATTTGATTTACACTAACAACTGAAATTAGTTGTTTTATGTTGTTATTTGCATATATAGAAAAATCAGCAATTTAATATATTTATAAAAATATGACATGTCAAATAGTGACCTATTGCAATGAGTTGTATGGTAGCTCTTTCATAAAGACAATTGTTATTAAGTCAATTAATGTGCAACAAATAGTTTTTAATTTTAATAACTGTTATTTGTAAATTAATTTTCTTTTCTTTTTATGATGATGGCAACAAAATCCGACATAACATGGTAATAAAGCTTAATACTTAATTATAATGAAAATTCATGTTCCTAATCAGAAATCCTAAGTTTTGAAATTATTTAAAATAAATATGATTACCCAGATCATTTATATTTTCAAAATCGTATCACTAGACAAACCAACTCCAAACGGACGTTTGTTAATATAATAACGTGCCACACATATCTCTCTTCCAGGCGTTTCACAATTACATGAATGAATATATCAGTGTCTTCCACCATATGTTAGCTTCCTAATGACTACAATGCAATTACTTGAATTAATACAACAGTGTCTTCTGTTAGCTTCCTAATGAGTACAATACAATTGCATGAATTAATATAACAGTGTCTTCTGTTAGCTTCCTATTTACTACAATATAATTACATGAATTAATATAACAGTGTCTTATACCATATGTTAGTTTTCTAATGACTACAATACAATTACTTGAATTAATATAACAGTGTCTTCCACCGTCTGTTAGCTTCCTATTGACTAGAATACAATTACTCGAATGAATATAACAGTGCATTCTGTTATCTTCCTATTGACTACAATACAATTAGATGAATTAATACAACAGTGTCTTCTGTTAGCTTCAGAATGACTACAATACAATTACATGAATTAATATAACAGTGTCTTCTACCGTATGTTAGCTTACTAATGACTATAATACAATTACTTGAATGAATATAGCAGTGTTTTACGCCATCTCTTAACTTCCTAATGGCTACAATACAATTGCATGAATGAATATAACAGTGTCTTCCACCATATGTTAGCTTCCTAATGACTACAATACAATTAGATGAATTAATACAACAGTGTCTTCTGTTAGCTTCATAATGACTACAATACAATTACATGAATGAATATAACAGTGTCTTCTGTTAGCTTCCTAATGACTACAATACAATTACATGAATGAATATAACAGTGTCTTCCACCATCTTTTAGCTTCATATTGACTACAATACAATTACTTGAATGAATATAACAGTGTCTTCCACCATCTTTTAGCTTCATATTGACTACAATACAATTACTTGAATGAATATAACAGTGTCTTCTGTTATCTTCCTATTGACTACAATACAATTAGATGAATTAATACAACAGTGTCTTCTGTTAGCTTCATAATGACTACAATACAATTACATGAATGAATATAACAGTGTCTTCCACCATCTTTTAGCTTCATATTGACTACAATACAATTACTTGAATGAATATAACAGTGTCTTCTGTTAGCTTCCTATTGACTACAATACAATTAGATGAATTAATACAACAGTGTCTTCTGTTAGCTTCATAATGACTACAATACAATTACATGAATGAATATAACAGTGTCTTCCACCATCTTTTAGCTTCATATTGACTACAATACAATTACTTGAATGAATATAACAGTGTCTTCTGTTAGTTTCCTAATGACTACAATACAATTACTTGAATGAATATAACAATGTCTTCAGTTATCTTCATATTGACTACAATACAATTACTTGGATGAATATAACAGTGTCTTATGTTAGCTTCATAATGACTACAATACAATTACATGAATGAATATAACAGTGTCTTCCACCATCTTTTAGCTTCCTATTGACTACAATACAATTACTTGAATGAATATAACAGTGTCTTCTGTTAGCTTCATAATGACTACAATACAATTACATGAAATAATATAACAGTGTCTTCCACCGTCTGTTATCTTACTAATGACTAGAATAAAATTACTTGAATGAATATAACAGTGTTTTACGCCATCTGTTAGCTTCCTAATGACTACAGTACACTTACATGAATGAATATAACAGTGTCTTTCACCATCTGTTAGCTTTGTAATGACTACAATACAATTACATGAATGAATATAACAGTGTGTTATACCATCTGTTAGCTTCCTAATGACTACAATACAGTTATTAACATTTAAAAGAAAACATATTTTTCGCATAATGCTAGTAACGTGTACTAATTACCTGCTGTTGAAATCTCCTGTTCCTCTGAGAAATCTTTGTATCCATATTTGTTAAATGCCAGAACTCGTACCAGATACCGTGTCTTTGGGTGTAGATCTGGTATCAGAATAGTGTGCTTTATGCCCATGCCTCGTTCAGAAACTGTTTCAGTAAAATTCGTCCACTGCGATGTTGCATCTCCTCGGTATTGTACAAGAAACATCTGTGCTAATCCACCATTGAATTCCTCTACCCACGTTACAGACACAACAGTTGGACTGATGCTGCGTATGCTGATGATAGAGGGAACAACTGGCATACCTGAGAAAGAAAACGTAGTGTTATCGTCTAGTAAGGGAAAGCAAATGGAAAGCGTTATCACTGATCAAGGTATATTTAGATAATTTTTGCTACACTTATTTGAAATATTATTATCAGTAGCATAAGATTTGTTTGTACAATGAGTCTGAATGACATAATAGTTCCTTGAGTCATAGCCCCATTAAGTTTTCTGAACAGTAGGCCTAAAAAGATAAATGATCGTTCTGACAAAGTAGTGCAAGGGCCAAAGTGTAAAACCCAATTTTAACCCAAAGTTAACCTTTTGACAAAAGTAATTACTCTTATCATTACTGTATGGATTTCGTTACCTTAGCCCTAAATGTGATTTCTTTCGGGGGTGGGGGGGGGGGGTGTTTCCATATCCATTGTTGACTGTGGTTGAATTCAATTCCATAGTGCCATAGCAAAAACTACATTTGTTTTGTGTCAGAAACAGTCATGATAACATATGCTCAAAATCAATGAAAACATTTGTCATTACTCTCCGCCATGTGATGAAAAGGTGTGAATTACATGGCAATAAAGTTCCATTTCAGATCTCATTTCAGTGATTATATACTGTTATTAGTTTGCTGTTGTTTTGTTATTGGGATGTTGTTGTTGTTGTTTTTTAGGTGTTTTTTTTTAAATTATTATTATTATTACTATTACTATTACTGTTACTGTTACTGTTACTGTTACTGTTACTGTTACTGTTACTGTTACTGTTACTGTTACTATTATTATTATTATTATACCAAAAAAAACAAACACACTATTTAACATATGAGACAATTTGGTGTTTGCCAAAGTTGTTCTATTTGGGATGGGACATCATCGTCAGTTGGGTCAGTATAGTAGTACTAAACCAAATAACTTCCGGCTGGGTCAAAATTCGAGGTGCACCCAACTTTTGATAGAGAAGTCCTGTGATTGATGATAAATGAGTGTGTTGATTGTAACAAATAATAGTTTCATCTGGTTAAACAAAATGCAATTTTAGTTCATCTAGTACCAACGTGTCAAGTAGCCTTGTGTTTCAAACATGTGTGGAGTAACTGTAAAAAGGTAATCGATTTTTTGGCAGAACTAGGGTCCTCTCTTAGCTTACTAATGACTACAATACAGTTGCATGAATTAATATAACAGTTTCTTCTGTTAGCTTCCTAATGACTACAAGACAATTACAGTAATACCGTGATTACACCATCTGTTAGCTTCCTAATGACTACAATACAATTACTTGAATGAATATAACAGTGTATTATTTGAGCTTCCTAATGTATACAATACAATTACTGGAACGAATATGACAGTGTCTTCCATCATATATTAGCTTCCTAATGACTACAACACAATTACTTGAATGAATATAACAGTGTCTTCTGTTAGCTTCCTAATGACTACAATACAATTGCATGAATGACTATAACAGTGTCTTCTGTTAGCTTCCTATTGACTACAATACATTTGCATGAATTAATACAACAGTGTCTTCTGTTAGCTTCATAATGACTACAATACATTTACATGAATTAATACAACAGTATCTTCTGTTAGCTTCCTATTTTATTTATTTTTTGTTGGGTTGTTTAATGACGCACTCAACACATTTTAATTACGGTTATATCGGCGTCGGACATATGGTTATGTCGAGAAAAAACCCCAGTGGTCAGCTGACGAGGATCGATCCTAGACTGACTGCGCATCAGGCGGGCACTGTACCACTGGGCCATGCTGCCCACTCTGTTAGCTTCCTAATGACTACAATACAATTACTTGAACTAATATAACATTGTCTTCTGTTAGCTTCCTAATGACTACACTACAATTACATGAATGAATATAACAGTGTATTATGTTAGCTTCCTAATGACTACAATACAATTACTCGAATGAATACAACAGTGTCTTCTGTTAGCTTCCTAATGACTACAATACAATTAGATGAATTAATATAACAGTGTCTTCTGTTAGCTTCCTAATGATTACAATACAATTACTTGAATTAATATAGCTATGTCTTCTGTTAGCTTCCTAGTGACTACAATACAATTCATGAATGAATATACCAGTGTCTTCCACCATCTGTTGGCTTCTTATTGACTACAATACAATTTCTTGAATGAATATAACATTGTCTTCCACCATCTGTTGGCTTCCTAATGACTACAATACAATTTCTTGAATGAATATAACATTGTCTTCCACCGTCTGTTGGTTTCCTATTGACTACAATACAAGTTCTTGAATGAATATAACAGTGTCTTCCACCATCTGTTGGCTTCCTATTAACTACAATACAATTACGTGAATGAATATAACATTGTCTTATACCATCTGTTAGCTTCCTTATGACTGCAATATAGTTATTCGATGGGTAGGTAAACATTTAACAGGAAATCTATTTTCACATAATTCTAGTAACTACCTGCTGTCAAAATATTCTGTTCCTCTGTGAAGTCTTTGTATCCATATTTGTTAAACGCCAGAACTCGTACCAGATACCGTGTCTTTGGGTGTAGATCTGGTATCAGAATAGTGTGCTTTATGCCCATGCCTTGTTCAGAAACTCTTTCAGTAAAATTTGTCCACTGCGGTGCTGCATCTCCTCGGTATTGTACAAGAAACGTCTGTGCTGATCCACCATTGAATTCCTCTACCCAAGTTACAGACAAAACAGTTGGACTGTTGCTGCGTATGCTGATGATAGAGGGAACAATTGGCATACCTGAGAAAGAAAACGTAGTGTTATCGTCTAGTAAGGGAAAGCAAATGAAAAGTGTTATCACAAATCGAAGTATATTTAGATAATTGTTATTACGCATGTTTGAAATATTATTAAGCGGGCAGCATGGCCCAGTGGTAGAGTGCCCGCCTGATGCGCGGTCGGTCTAGGATCGATCCCCGTCAGCTGACCACTGGGTTTTTTTCTCGACATAACCATATGTCCGACGCCGATATAACCGTAATTTAATGTGTTGAGTGCGTCGTTAAACAAACAAAAAACAAAAAACAAAAAAACAAAATATTATTATCAGTAGCATAAGACTTGCTTGTACAATCAGTCTGAATGACATAATAGTTCCTGTAGTCATAGCCCCATCTCAGTTTTCTTAACAGTAGGCCTAAAAAGTTAAAGGATCGTTTTGACAAAGTAGTGCAGGGTCCAAAGTGTAAAACCCAATTTAATTTTATTTTTTTTAAATTTATTTTTTCAATAAAATAAAAATGTTGTCTTTTTTTAAGTTAACCTTTTGACAAAAGTAATTACTCTTATCATTACTGTATGAATTTCGTAACCCAATTTCTTTCGGAGAAGGGGGGGGGGGGTGGCTTCCATATCCATTGTTGACTGTGGTTGCATTCAATTCCATAGTGCCATAGCAAAAACTACATTTGTTTTGTGTCAGAAACAGTCATGGTAACATATGCTCAAAATCAATGAAAACATTTGTCATTACTCTCCGCCATGTGATGAAAAGGTGTGAATTACATGGCAATACAATTCTGTTTCAGATCTCATTTCAGTGATTATATACTGTTATTAGTTTGTTGTTTTGTTATTGGTTTTTGTTATCATCGTAAATTGGGATAGTATAGTAGTACTAAACCAAATGACTTCCGGCTGGGTCAAAATTCGAGGTACACCCAACTTTTGATAGAGAAGTCCTGTGAATGGTGATCAATTAGTGTGTTGATTGTAACAAATAATAGTTTCATCTGGGTAAACAAAATGCAATTTTAGTTAATCTAGTACCACCGTGTCAAGTAGCCTTGTGTTTGAAACATGTATGGGGTAACTGTAAAAAAGGTACTCGAATTTTGTGTAGAACTAGGGTAGTCCTAGACGCTACCTGTTATCTCATAAATGAGCAGGTTGACCCCCAATTATTTTCAGATTCACTTTAAGTGTGAAGGGGGGTAGTATTTATATCCGTGGTGTATATGTCGATTGATACACAGCAGGTAGGAGTTTTAGCAACACATGTTACTATTGTCGTCTATGGGGTTCGATTTAGTAGTATACACCCTTATGACTGCCCTTGCGCGTACTGTAACCTCACCGTGGTGCAGGAGTATAGCATTCTCTTTGAGAATGGCCAATACAGCACACAATTGATGTTTTTAGTAAAAATCAGTATCCGTAATATTCTTTGACATTTGTATTTTTGTACAATTGTTTACACTGTTTTTGTTAAGTTTTGTATTGATGTTGATCATCACTTTATTTATTTGCATTACCGTAGTCTGACACCCAATAGCCGATGTATTTTTCGTGCTGGGGTGTCGTTAAAAATTCATTCATTCATTCATTCATTCATTCATTCGTTCATTCCTTATGGCTGCTACACATTTAGGAATTCATTGTATGTTGTAAAACCGATGAAGTACCTTATGCAACAACGAACTTGGGGGCACATACTGTCCAATTCGTAAAATTATAGAACATAAGAACATAAAAAACAACACAACACTATAGTAGTGTCGGAAATAGAATACAAATTATGTTTGTCAATTATTTCTCTCATGTTAAACTAACAAGTAAATATTGCGTAAATACCTATTTACTTGTTTTGGCACTCACTGATGTACAAGGTGGTGTTTACTCTTGAAATTAAAATAAAGATGTCAGTAAACAGGTGATTGAACAGACTATAACATATTTTGATCATACGTGTCAATTTCATTTACCGTTAAACAAACGTTTAATTTAAAAATGTAAGCTAACTGATTATTTCAAATTGCAGCATAAATGATTAATTATGACAAACATGTTTATTGAATATAAATTCAATATAAGTACATTAGAAATTTACACAATCTTGAAACCATTTAAAGGTGCTATATCATAGTTATATATGAGCATTTGTTTGTGATAAAGATTCTCCAGTAAAACTGTATTTTCTACCTCTAGTAGATAAAATTATTTCCAATAATCATTTATGGACATATAGTTAAAGGTGTCTTCTTTAAATATCAAATCAAAATTATCTTAAGAAAATGGTTTGCAATAGCTGTCATTGTGCAACATTGACATAACACATTTAACACCTTTAATCTAACATATCACAAACTCAGAATTGTTCTTTACAGTTTTTCCGAAACGTTACTTATAAATGACTACAAATTATATTTTTTTTTACTTTTTTTGGAGAGGGATATAGGGGTAAACCAATCATCAGAAACAGTCCCTCGCATATTGTACATAACAGCAATAAACCTGCTACATGTTAACCAAAGCATATTATAGGCTGTTTACTGACATCTTTCTTTTAATGTTAAGGGTAAACACCACCTTGTGCATCAATGAGAGCCCAAATAAGTAAATGCTAAATTAAGTACATTGCAGATACTTAAAAAAGAAAGAAAAGTAATTTAAAGGTGCACACATTAGCTTACACATATTTGGTTGTCGGCTATTGCCAAAGCATTAAGTAGAGTTTCCTCAAGCATTACCCCACGTATCAATGACTCGAGCTATTTAGATATATAGCAGTTTGAATACTAATTATATGCATACATTTTATACAGTGTTTAATATATATAACTCTTTATTAAAGGCAAGCGGTCTAGTTTGCAAGATATTTCACATTCATTAATTTTGAACTACAACAACAATTGATAATTTAAGCGAGTGCAAATTAACAGTAAGTCTTCCAATTTACTTACTGTGCACTATTAGCAAGAACTGGTTACTTCTAGATGCAAATGAACCAACATTTGTTGCTGTACATGTATATGTACTATCCGTTTGACTCATGGTGATGTTTGACAGTGTTAGCACAGGTCTGGAAGTGGAGAGTGGACTCCCCGGTGTCCAGGAATAGGAACAAGGTGGTTGGCATTCAGCAACACAGGTGATATTCAGACTCTCTCCTTCAACAACTACTCCAGGTGTTGGTGGACTGAATGTAAGCGAGTCAGGACCAACTAAAACAAAAAAGTATAGCAATGTCATGGGCAAACAACAACAACAACAAAACCTGAAACAAAAATTAAAAACCAAAACAAACGGCATCCCACCAAAACCCTATCCTCCCAACAAAACTTCATCCCCCCCCCACAAAAAACCCCCAACAACAACAAAACAAACAAAACCAATAAATCAACAACCCCACCCACAAAAAGTCCCAACCCCCTCCTCCTGCAAAAACAAAAACAAACCCACAACAACAACAAAAATAAATAAAAGAACATAGTATCTATAGTATCCACAGTCTAATGATATGATAAAAACAGTGCAGGTATTTTCCCTTCTTAGTGATTCAGCATGACAGGAAATCCCTCGCCCTGCTGGATATCTTACGTGGATAATCACACTTTAGCCATAAACTGATTGCATTTTAATTACAGTTATATGGAGTCGGACATATTGTTAAGGATTACAGAGATAATTACTCATTTCGATTAATTAGTAGTCAGGAGTCTTTTATATTCCACAGACAAGATAATAAATTCCACAGCTTTTGTTACACCAGTTTGCATCAAGTGGTTTCTACGTCACAAACATATTTGCACCACGAAACATGAACAGCTGTTAACACTGACTAATACTATCAATTTCAGTGCTATGCAAGGCAAACGTTTCATTTCTTATTTAATATATTTTTAACAGTATGTTAATCTCAATAAAAATGCTATAAGCATACTTGTTTGAGTTGTATCTCACTGTTTAGTTATGCAACATTAAGCAACATTATCTGACATCAAGTCATACTCGTCATTTACATAGCATGTGGAAAAATTAAATATGTGCAAATATCATACAGGTTTAATGGCTTTTTTTCTCAAAGAAATTACTGTATTTCCATGCCCACAGTAAGCATGTTTGAACCTTTGAAAGGAAACCCAGTTAAAATTCCTGAAGCAAACAACTAAGACACTGACAGACCAACTATTATTGTGCAATTCAACATAAAACGTGTCATAATTGTAATGGGTACGAATCGTCTAGGGTAGAAAATGGCAGTGTGTATGTATCATCCAGTTAAGAAACAAAATGGGTTCGAATCATTCTGTAACCATCTAGAATTCTGGAAATGATAAACTATCTCTGTAGAAAGTGAATGCAAGAACTGAATTGCTTGCGGTCTACAAAATGTTGTATTTGAAGTAAAGATTATTGTTTGTGGTAAAAGAGAATATAAGATATGACTACTTATTATACCTAACGACCATTTTCATGGAATCTTAGATTTAGATGATTATGTAATATCTTAGTTAGCATATGCTGTAAACGTGTCCCTTGATTCATAATAATAAAACAATACTAACATCAAAATCTTGCTATAGTTGATGTAAAATTAGATACATTTAAATGTTCTTATTCTCACTATTATGCTGGTGGTAATTGTGGATGTAAATGATGTTACAATGTCTTGAATAGCTGGACGTAGTTCACTATGACTCATCTGATCCCCAAAACACTAAGTTTGGTCATAGTTGATAATGTTTTGGAGATGTTTCAGTTCTGTTTTGACAGCCATCTTTGATACACGCCATTTTGAATATTTCAAACTGCTCAAGAATACCTCTCGGATCCTTAACCAACATTTATGAAAGATAAAAAATAAAAAATAATACCAAATAATAATAATAAAAAATAAACCCCACAGGGAATATTGTGGACACTGATCTAGAAAGTTTATAAGTGCTTGCTTTAGTAAACACAAATTTCTCGAATATCATGACCTCCTTAATAATAAATGTTAAAAGTATTACTACTAGGCAAAGCTACCCTATTGGAAAGTCCATCATGCATTTTTATTTTGTCCTAGGATGTATTAAAACAATTATAACACTTTTGCTTGGTGCCCTCAGATGGTACCAATTTTTGGTCTGGCTCAATATAGGCAACACAACAGTATTAACCAACCACAGTTTGTTGACAAATACACAGAACATGCTTAACACGTCTGAACATATTTCAACTATCTAATTTTTTAAAAGCCGGTGGGCTTATATAGTTGGTCC
>JAECMU010102698.1:0-17707 GCA_016106625.1 Dracogyra subfuscus
ACCCCTCCACCCACTTTTTGTCCTCGTTTTAAAAAGCAACCTCAGCTGTTTCTATATATCTTCGTCCATACTTCAACAAAACGAATACATGATTCAATCAACCAGTCGGTTAGTAAACCTCCAATTAATTAAACGTTATTTTAGTAGCACACCCACCATTTCATACAGAGTAGTATTTACACTACAAAAGAGTATTTATCTATAAAGAATCAAAGGAAACTCAATACTTTGTTTAACCAGCGGCTGGTACATGATTAACATACTGTACTATTTACATTTGGTTTAGAGTGTTAAAGAAGGTGTCCATATAAAACGAAAAACTAATGAAATGAACCGTTTTATCTCACAACGTTACCGTTTAGACGAAGAACTAGATGTAAATTCATGGAATAATCCACTATTTTAGTATCCACATGGTTCAACATAACAGAGTTAATAACAATCATATGAAGTGCACGTGTAATAGCAAGTGCGATGACGTAATTTTGGGAAGAGACGTCACACCATGACGTTGTTTTCTCCAGTCCTATACTAGCTCAGACTTTGCATGTGAAATGTGACGCAATTTCGTCGTCTCATTCTAGTTGTGGTAACATATTTTGAGACTGTCCTTGTTATTCATTAAACATGTGTTATAATAACATGGAAAATAAAGAAATTAGTTTGCACTCGCGTGCGTGTTGTACTGATTTTATGAAACTCGTGTCAGGATTCATGTATTACTCCCGCTCTCGCTCGGGCAATACAAACATCCTAACACATGTTTCGTACAATCAGTACGACACACAAGCTAGTGTAATAATATATCTTTAAAAATGTTCATTCGACTCTGCCATGTGCAGAGATACGCATTGATCATGTATTATTGTTTTGTTCTTCAGATTCCGGAGTAGTATGTCCATACATGTTGAATGCCTTATTGCTTAAAATATTTATACACCAATGCAAAATAGTTCTTTTAAAAAAAAAAAAAAAAAAAAAAAAAAAAAAAAAAAAAAAAAAATCCTCAAAATTAAAACAACCAACGGAAAATAAAAGAATTAGAAACTTTTAACAATATAACAATTTAGAAATTTACTCAATCATTTTATCTTGAAAATACATATGGTCATTGCAGGTAATATTTATATTTGGTTTAGTATGTTATAGAAGAAATCATATCGCTTGTTGGACGACATCTCAGAATATTGTTTGCTATCAGCTATACAGTAAGCCGATGTTTGCTATCAGCTATACGGTAAGCCGTTGTTTGCTATCAAGTATGCGGTAAGTCGATGTTTGCTATCAGACGTACGATAAGCCGATGTTTGCTATCAGATATACAGTAAGCCGCTGTTTGCTATCAGATATACAGTAAGCCGCTGTTTGCTATCAAGTATGCGGTAAGCCACTGTTTGCTATCAGATATGCGGTAAGTCGCTGTTTCCTATCAGATATGCGGTAAGCCGATGTTTGCTATCAGATATACGGTAAGCCGCTGTTTCGTATCAGATATACGGTAAGCCGCTGTTTCTTATCAGATATACGGTATGCCGTTGCTTGCTATCAGATATACGGTATGCCGCTGTTTCCTATCAGATATACGGTAAACCGCTGTTTCCAATCAGATATACGGTAAGCCGCTGTTTGCTATCAGATATACAGTAAGCCGCTATTTGCTATCAAGTATGCGGTAAGCCACTGTTTGCTATCAGATATGCGGTAAGTCGCTGTTTGCTATCAAGTATGCGGTAAGCCGATGTTTGCTATCAGATATACGGTAAGCCGCTGTTTCCTATCAGATATACGGTAAGCCGCTGACGGTATGCCATTGTTTGCTATCAGATATACGGTATGCCGCTGTTTCCTATCAGATATACGGTAAACCGCTGTTTCCAATCAGATATACGGTTAGCCATTGTTTGCTATCGGATATACGATATGCCGCTATTTCCTATCAGATATACGGTATGCCGCTGCTTGCTATCAGATATACAGTAAGCCGCTGTTTGCTATCATATACACGTTTAGCAGCTGTTTGCTATCAGATATGCGGCAAGCCGCTGTTTCCTATCAGATATACGGTAAGCAGCTGTTTCCTATCAGATATACGGTAAGCTGCTGTTTCCTATCAGATGTGCGGTAAGCCGCTGTTTGTTATCAGATGTGCGGTAAGCCGCTGTTTGCTATCAGATACACGTTTAGCCGCTGTTTGCTATCAAGTATGCGGTAAGCCGCTGTTTGCTATCAGATACATTTTTAGCCGCTGTTTGATATCAAGTATGCGGTAAGCCGCTGTTTGCTATCAGATGTGCAGTAAGCCGCTGTTTCCTTTCAGATGTGCGGTAAGCCGCTGTTTCCTATCAGATGTGCGGTAAGCTACAGTTTGCTATCAGGTATGCAGTAATTGTTACACTTTCTCTAGACAATAAGGGTAAGGATCGCGCTGCCGTTTCTATCAGACTAGCAATATCGTATGTGTATTGTCTCGCAAGAAGGACATCACGTGCCGAAACCTTTGGTATATCTGTCGTAGAGCAATAGTTAAAAAGGGAAATAACCTACGTGATCCACTAAGACCAATCATATAACTGATGATAACTTGAGCTGAAGTTCTACCTTAGACCTACATCCCAAAGTAGGTTGGGAGGGGGGTAACGTCACTCTCAATACATTGTTTAATTAGCAATACTAGTGAAATAGAACTGCATGCATACGTAGTGCATTACCTGTCCTTTGCTCAGTGGCATAAACATCGGCATCGTACAATCTGCGACTTAGGTGCAGAGAAAAACAAAATGGTATCCTCTCTTTAGACACTCCACAGTTGTTGGAATAAAGAATTCTGTTCCACCAGTCTTTCCAAAACCATCAAACTACAAACAGTTGCAACAACATTAATAAGTGCACTACATGCAATATGCATTTAGTGCGGCAACTAACCACCAAAGAAGAGTAATTAGTATAACTATGGTTCCTTTAGCTGCAAACTGGAGTCGAATTGCAGCACTTTCTGGAAGATCACCAACAAGTCTGTGAAAGCATTGTCATGGATTCCAGAACACTTTGTAGTTTATAATAAGATGTGTTAGTAACGGCTGACAGCCAGGCGTGTTATGTGAACATAGGGACTCAGGGATCCATCAACAGTTCTATGACGTCTTAGAAAACGAAACGAGGCAAAATCGTCTATTACAAAGTTGAACAATAATCCTATAATGTCTTAAATTGCAAACACTCAACTTTCAAGTCCATCAATATCCCTGAGATATCATTTTAAACAAACCCATGCCAACAGTGAATGTTGTTGACTTTGAAGTTCATCGATATGTCTGTAACATATTGAGAATAGAACAGCCAGCGTTGGCAACTGTACACTTTAATACGGCTACGATATTTAAAACATGAGATGTGAACTTTGTCGATTACGAAGTTCATCAATAGTTCAACATCATGAAAACATCCGAACAGTAGGTAGGTACAGTCGACTTTGATTTCACCAATATTCCTACAACATCTTTAAAACGCATTAAAAGTGCAAACTGTCAGCTTCGAAGTTCTTCAATATTCCTGTGGTACAATCAAGATTGTCACCTTCAAATTTCACCAATATTCCTGCGACATTTTAAGACCATTTGAATAAGGAACACTGTCGGCTTTGAGGTTCACCAATATTGTTAGAGAACTGCTATTAATGAACGCCAGTGGCCTTGTACTTGATGAATATCGCTCTATAACGTCATCTCTGAAACTGGTAGCAGTGTGCAATGTCGATCTACATGTAAAGCCGGTTTCGTTGCGTTCACGTGTGTACTTCTTATGTCAACACTGGATGATCTGTGAAAACACACAAACCACCCTCTGACACACACAATGCATTCTGTTTGTACCATTAAACAAAATGCACTGATAGAGTGGGTTTTTTTTTCATTTCATAGCTTTGCTTTCGGTAGTGAATGCGTCTATTGTGCAACACACTTTCAACCTGCGTTTTTACCAATACACGTATCTGCCCAATACCGCCCACCGATACCATGGCAGGTGATCTCAACTAGTAAAATGTATGCCAATCAGTGATGGCACATTCCAGGTAAATGTCACGGCAATGATATCAAAATGATGGCTACATATCACGCCAATTAACCAAACAAGGTGTATGCTATTGATTTAGTTACAGGCTTTCCGTTTGATTTTACCGCTGTGCATTTGGAATACAGGTGTTACAATACTTCACCAAAGCAATATTCATTCAAATAAAATCTAACTTTTATAAGTTATTCCTTTACTAGATATATAAATATAACTACATTAAAAGTTAATGAGTTGCTTCCCAATAAAATATTTTAATTTTTAATGACATTTAGAACGCAATTGATGTAACTTTGATGCGCAGGTAACAGTTAACAATAAAGTTATTTATTATTTATTTTTTTATTTTTTTAACGACGCACTCAACACATTATTATTACGGTTATATCGGCGTCGGACATATGGTTATGTCGAGAAAACCCCCAGTGGTTAGCTGACGGGGATCGATCCTAGACCGACCGCGCATCAGGCGGGCACTGTACCACTGGGCTATGCTGCCCGCTTAGTTAACAATAAAGTTGGCATTACAATATCAGTAAATCTCAATATGCATTTTACCAACTATTGCTTGTGATCCAGTAGAGAATATTTCTATATTTTTAAATTGCAAGTAACTTTTTTGTCATTGAAATCTAAATAAATGTAATAGTTCGTTATCAAGACCAGTTGTTGTTCAAGTTAACTTACATATCTATGTGGTTATTACCCTTAGTTAGGAAACAGTGAATTAATATTTTATTATTTCTTATTTTGCTACTAAAACTATTAATTTCTGGTTTGAGTTCATCTTTATCAATTTTATTTTTTAACACTTAGCTTTTATTAACTGTTTCCTCTAATGTTACCCAGGAACTAATAGAATGTTTACCGGTTGTTCGTGAACTATTTTAAAAAGAAAGACAGCCTAATTAAACAAGCGCCCGTGTTTCTTCAGTTGGCGGCTATCTCCAGGATCTAAGCTGTTAGCAGTCGAGATAATTAGCCACCGTGAAGAAGAAACCAGGCCAAGCGAGTTTTTATTATGACGTTTGTTCTTCTGGCAGGTGTCAGCTCGCGTTATGCCTGTCAGTTTTCTATCACAGGAGGATTTTAAATCGTTTTTTAACCATATTAACGCAAGGGTATCATATAAAAGTCAGTGATTTATGGAATAACGAGGCCTCAAATATTTTACATTTGGTTTAATTGTAAAAACACGGACACACCTATGCTACGTAATATTAACATGAGTCTTGCTTGAAACCTTATTTTAATTTCCTATATTCTAAATAGAAAGCGAAAGCAAAACAATAATCTATTACATGTAGTGTGGTCATGAAACATGTTATACCCACCACTCTGCTAAGTATCACCCCATTAGTCATACCTGGATTTGTCATACAGTTTATAACTACACAGGTCAAGGTTTGGTACACACTTAATCATCTGCCCGTTACCCAGAAAAAAACGGTATGATCCCACATTGTTGTGTATTGTATGACTAATTAAAGAAAGGCTTATAATTATTTATTCATTTTATTGATAAAAAAAAATCCAGAGAACAGAGCACGTTTATGCAGTTTACACTTGATCACTTAAGCAAGTTTCAGTAGAAAGCCGACAGCATCTAGTGACTAGTTAGCAGAGAGACACAGCCAGTACCAGTTGGTCATTCAAGCCGAGATGATCCTCTGAGACCATTCTCATTCCCCACACAGGTGTGCTCAGTTTACTTACTGCTTGACTGCTTTCCTAATTGTATACTATTGACAATATGACTAATAGGGGTATGACTAATGGGAGGTAACCCTCAGCTAATGTAGGCTACTTTCTGATGGATAGGTGGACGTGCATGTTTTGATGTATGGTCGAACGGACAGATGGACACACCTAATGTTCTCTTTGAACCATTCAGTAATGAGGTCTTTTTTTTACTAACTTATTTAATAATTTAATTTTTATGTAAGTTTTAAACTATTGACTATCTGATTGACCCCTATAGAAAGGAAGGAAGGAGATCTTTTATTTAACGACGCACTCAACACATTTTATTTACGGTTATATGGCGTCTGACATATGGTTACGACCCACACAGATATTGATAGAGGAAACCCGTTGTCGCCACTTCATGGGCTATTCTTTTCGATTGGCAGCAAGGGTTCTTTTGTATGCACCATCCCACAGACAGGGTAGTACGTACCACACATTTGATATGCCAGTCGTGGTGAACTGGTTGGAACGAGAAATAAAACAGACCCCTACATATACTCCGAACAGCACAAGTAGGCTGGCAGACGATAGGACAAACTAGAACTAAAACCCTGGAACGTATCCTCCAACTCGAACAGTATGAGGAATCCACCCACGGTCTCGAAACATGCGTTAGTTTATATCACATCCGTTAGTTTCGTACACATTTCTGTTTTTTCTTTGGTATTTTCAGTATCTCCTTTATGAATGAAACATGTTGGTATGCACGACTCGTGCTAGTCAGCCAGCCAATAACCAATAGCAGTCCGCGTAGTTTGCACTCCGGTGTGGCTTTTGAAATTAGGTATCGGTTGAAAACAGGTAGCTTTTCTTCTTCTTTTTTTAAATATCCCAGCTTCTCATCTTGTGTAACAGCAATTAAATATGCATACAATAAATTAATACACTATAAATATAATGTCAAAGCATTGTGTCACTTGTATTTATGTCTCTTTTTTTTCGTTTAATTTTAAATCCTTAAATTTTTATTATTTGAATTTAAAAAAAAACAAAAAAAACATATAGGCTACGATGCTATTTGTTCCAAGCTGATAATCCGTTCACGGCGAGTATAAGACTGTTTTGATGCTAGAACAACTGATTCTTTTATTTATAAACATGTTTTTTCAATTCAAAGCTTTTACAGACTTCTAGGCGTGGACAGACCACCATTTTGTCGTGTGATGTAATTAGTCCCAGAATGCTTTATTGAAACCACAAACCATAATAATTGTCTCAACGTGCACTTCTAACACCCCCACGTTCATTCAGCTCAATTAATAGAAATCACGCTGTTTTTTATAA
This sequence comes from Dracogyra subfuscus, assembly GCA_016106625.1. Taxonomy (NCBI): domain Eukaryota; kingdom Metazoa; phylum Mollusca; class Gastropoda; order Neomphalida; family Peltospiridae; genus Dracogyra; species Dracogyra subfuscus. The sequence continues at coordinate 7,102 of JAECMU010102698.1, forward strand.
ACACAATTAGAAAAACAAAGCTGCAACCAATTATTGGTTAATGTAATACATGTGTCCATCAAAAACCGAAACGAAATTAATCCGTTTTGGTACTAAGCCGACATGCATGATAATAACTAAATTATGTGGCACCATACAAACATATTTCTTCAAGAAACAGAAAACCGTTGATTTATGTTGGTATTAATGATGCTATGGTAAAAGATTAAATTGCAAAGCGATGTTTTATGCACGATATATTGACAAACAAACGCTAATGTGTAAAAGTAAACACAGGTATCGACAAAGGATTTTTATTAATTTATTGGCATTTTCCCGAGACTGTTTGCTCAAGTATTTACATACATTTTATTTTTACGCGTCACACAGGTCTGGCGTCGGTCCAGTTACGCTGAATTAATCTTGATCGATAGACTGTTCCACTGACGGAAAGGAAAACACTGATGCTAGATTAAGAAACGCATTCAAGTGTTGCATTACTGATCAAGTACACCCGAACACATTGATAAAACAGAGGTAATTAGCTATGAAACATAACGTGATCAATGTATTACTTAGCGGAGAGGAATCCCTCGATGCTTTTTTTTTTTGGTTTGTTTAACGACGCACTCAACACATTTTAATTACGGTTATATCGGCGTCGGACATATGGTTATGTCGAGAAAAAACCCCAGTGCTCAGCTGTCGGGGATCGATCCTAGACCGACCGCGCATCAGGCGGGCACTCTACCACTGGGCCATGCTGCCCGCCCCTCGATGCCGATTGTTCAGCAAAATTATTTTAACTTAATGTCCATGCTTATATCCAATTAAGGTTCAAGCACGCTTTCCCGGGCACATATATGTATGCTATGTGGGTTGCCTGTCCAGGAAAGGGGTTCGTTGTTATTTGAGATATATATATCAAATAACATATATATATATATATGCATGTGTGTATGTTAGTGACAGACAAGTCGGTGTGGTAGCCTTACTCTTTCCTACTGAACCAATGAAACTATCCCTGGGTAGTTGAATCGGTACGGGGATTCGAACCCAATACTCAAAACCAGCCTTACCAGTTTTACCCGCAACACCACCAAGACCAGTGTGGTACAAAAGCAATACCAAGAGATATATGATATAAAAACACTTCATCACAGGTAAGACAGCAAATACCATTGACTGGAACGTGGCATATGCCAACGGCTCCTGCATCCCATCATATGGGAGACGAGACAGACGGTCTACCACAGAGCTGCCTTTAAAACCATCATGGGCTTAATTTACTCAATTATCGGTCGCACTGGGATCGATCCCCGTCGGTGGACTCATTCGGCTATTTCTCATTCCAGCTAGTGCACCACGACTGGTATATCAAAGGTTGTGGTATGTGCTATCCTGTCTTTGTTGGTAATGAAAAAATATAGCGGGTTTCCTCTCTTTAGAATAAATATCACAATTATCTAATGTTTCCATTCCAATAATCAATGATTAATAAATCAATGTGCTCTAGCCGGGTATGTGCGATGTTGCTAAAGATAGCTTTCCCCCATACGATTAAAAGAAAGAAAGAAAGAAAGTTTTATTTAAAAACGCACTCAACACATTTTTATTTACGGTTATATGGCGTCAGACATATGGTTAAGGACCACACAGATACTGAGAGAGGAAACCCGCTGTCGCCACTTCATGGGCTACTCTTTCCGATTAGCAGCAAGGGATATTTTATATGCATCATCCCACAGACAGGATAGCACATACCACGGCCTTTGATATACCAGTCGTGGTGCACTGGCTGTGACGAGAAATAGCCCAATGGGCCCACCGACGGGGATCGATCACAGACCGACCGCGCATCGAGCGAGTGCTGTACCACTGGGCTACGTCTCGCCCCTCCCATACGATTAATGCCCGATTTATCGTAGACCTTTAAACCATGATCCATGGTTCAAATTCGGTTTGAGAGACTGAAGTTTTCATATCAGGTTAACGACATCAAACATTTATAATTGCAAATATTTTTGGAGAGGTCCTAATATAGACATACGCCTGTTGGATGATCTCAAGTCTCGTTTAAACACGCTTTAAATATATGTTTATTTGTTTTGTGTTTTTGTTTAATTTGTTGTCTTGTAGGGGGGAAGGGGGGGGGGGAGGGTGCACGTGAAATCATTTCGGGCATGTTTGAATACTCCTCGTAAACCAAGTTTATCAACCTTTTGTAGATGCTTCTAATATTTGTACTAAGTTATATTTCATTTTATTTCTTAAAACATTTTGTTTTCGTACGTACGAAATTATTTGAAGCCAAAATCCAGTTAGGGCTTCTTACAAATATTAGTGGTACAGTGCCCGCCTGATGCGCGGTCGATTTAGGATCGATCCCCGTCAGCTAACCACTGGGGTTTTTTCTCCACATAACCATATGTCCGACGCCGATATAACCGTAGTTAAAATATGTTGAGTGCGTCGTTTAAAAAAAACAAAAAAACAAACAAAACAAAAATAAATTACAAATATTAAGACGACCAGAAGAACACTGAATATACAAACACTGATATTCTAAACAAGAACGTATATTTAATATGTAAGTTTATTCGTAGAAATGTTTTATTAGTCGGAAACATCTTACAATGCAGCAAACTCAGGAATGTTCCTTTAATACGGCTGCTCTCAAATACTACAAATAAAACGCGCAAGCAGTAACAAGCAAAATTACATTTTAATTTTTTTTAAAATTAACCTGTAAAACATAAAACATTCAGTTTTGTTATTGCAATGTTAACAAATATCTTACCCGTCGCTTCATCTTTAAACTGTTTATAATTTAGTTCTGCTAATTCCAGACGAAAAAAGGTACAGCTGGTTATAAACATTGTTGTGTCCTGCACTATAATTCAATTAACCCACAAACCTCCATTCACAACCTGTTTTATATAATCACCCTCAGATCTCTAACAGAGCATCACCACATCACTGCGTTCAAAGGACACACTCATTCCATAATGAGTTATCTTAGATACACTTGGTGAGTTTTTATGACACGATTTTCCCATAACGTACCCGCGAAACAATAAATCCACGATAACGGTATTTCTACAGTTAACTACACACCAGTGAGAAAAAACCAATACCGTGTTCACAGAAAGCACTTTGGAAACAGGAAAAACAATAATTATCCAGTTTATGAGGGGAAAAGTATTGTCCGATGTTTTGGTACAAGGTATACGAAAGACGAATAACTGAACTGAATAGAGATGTCAGATATCGTTTTCTTAGTAATAAATACACAAAAGAAATGATTTGGAAACTGAAGAACTTGAAATTGTATCGTTGCACATACTTTCTTATGAATCTAATGTATTTATGTCGCTTTTCTTTATCGACCACCAAATGCAACGATTATATGGCTTGACCAATTCCATGTCGATATGGAAAACGCTAGCATACGTAGCACATGCGCAAGACAGGCCTCTATAACGCTGTGGTTAAACAATCGGGTGCAAGGCTGGTAGACGTTGAGTTCGAATCCCTGTAGGTAGCAAAAGAAAACATTGTATCTCACCGGGTTAAAGTTCGAGGTGCACCCAACTTATCATTTCAAATCCAATACTTCCAGGTCAGATCAAGTCAGAGTGTTTAACATGCATATTCAGAACAAACTGTTGTATCGCACGCCTGTCCTGGGCACAGGTGCTGGTCTGTCCAGGACAGAAAAGGGGTGGGTTCGAGGGTGGACCCCTGTAGGTAGCAAAAGAAAACATAGTATCTCACTGGGTAAAGTTCGAGGTGCACCCAACTTATCATTTCAAATCCAATACTTCCAGGTCAGATCAAGTCAGAGTGTTTAACGTGCACATTCAGAACAAACTGTTGCATCGCACGCCTGTCCTGGGCACAAGTGCCGGCCCGTCCAGGACAGAAAAGGGGTGGGTTCGAGGGTGGACCGCCTGCACTGGCAGGTGTAACCGGTAACAGGCGAAGGGTGGTATGGTGCTATGGAATTTGGAATGTCCCGTAGCATTAAGCCAAAGAAAATGGGTGCGCTTTTTTTATGAAGGAAGTTAGGCGCAATTTTGAACTATCAGCCAAAAATTAAAAATAGGGAGCTACGTATTATTTTAGAAATGAGTAAGCCGAGAGTAGCTCGTATACTTCCAGTCCTGCCATTGGTGATAAATGTAATAGTGTCTGTTGTCATAAAATGGTGTTTCATCGGGTTAGTAAATTCCTGTAATTTAATTTGAACTGGTATCAGTGTGCCTGCTAATATTGTGCTTGAACTGTGTGCGGGGGTCCTGCTAAAATCAAGACGACATTTTTGTGTGTGTGTATAACTAAGATAGTCAATAACGCTTCCCAAAATGTCTGAAATGAGCAGCTTAATCTCCAATTTGTTTTCCAATTTACTTTAATGGTGAGTGCGGTAGTATTTATAATCATGATGTACATGTTGATTGAAACGCAGTTTTAGCTACATATACTAGTGTCGTCAATATGGTTTGATTTGGTGGTATACACAATGTACCGGCATCAGTACGAAGCTCACTACATTTTAATCATTACACTTGAACTATTTTAACATGCCTCTAGAAAGGATGGAACGAGGCACTGAACACATTTTATTTACGGTTATATGGCGTCAGACATATGGTTAAGGACCACACAGATATCGACAGAGGAAACTCTGTCGCCACTTCAGGGGCTACTCTTTTCGATTAGCAGCAATGGATTTTTGTATATGCATTATTCCATAGACGTGGTACACTGGCTGGAACGAGAAATAGCCCAATGGGCTCACTGACGGGGATCGATCCCAAACCGACTGCACACCAAACGGGCGCTTTACAATTGTGCTTCTTCTTGCCCCTAACATTGCCCCTATAGTCCTTTCCAATAAGGTATTACGCAATGACAATAATTAGCTAGGCTAGGATTTCAGGCATGTCCATCCCGGCTCCGGCTCCGGCCTCTGGCATGGCTAGGGGTTTGACCCGGGACTTAATTCAGTCATTAGAATTAGATTTATTACACTGTCGTCTCCACCATAGGCGCTATCCACTGATCTGTATCTTGGGCAGCCTAGTCAGTCGGGAGGTTTGCACGTTAAGAGTAATATCAAACAAAACGCCAATAATCCCGAGACCTTGATCTTTGGCGATTGCTGGTATCTGCATTACAGAATATATATTCGGTTCATACGTGTATAGTATATCTCTCGTTAAACTGCATCAACAAAACCCAAGGATCGCCCGTATCCGGTGGTCATAACGATGATTAATCACATGTCTTTAGAAATATGCTTCTTGCACAAACAACCACATCACTTGAAATGGGTTTTTTTCTGTTTGAAACATCTATCATGGTGTGTGCCAAAACAATCTTAGCGAATTAGTCTCTGAAGCGGTCAAATATCTGGTCCATATTAACGACGCACGGTCAACTCATGCACCACAAAGCACCGCAAAACTGTTATGAATTGTTTTTGGCTTAGACTATTTCGTAGATTTCACGTCTGGTAGAATGGTAATTTGATGGACTATAAGTTTTATCTTTTTTAACATGTATGATAGCTTACTGCATGCCAAACTAAACTTAGCAAATGAATCGTTTACACTGTCAAGTAATTGGTCTACGATAACGACATATGGTCACATCAAATACCGCAAGGCAAAGCAAAATTGATATGTTGGAGGGCTTTGACCTATTTGTAGATTATCATCTAGGATCGAATGGTAGTTTGTTGGGTTTTATGGTTTCTCTTTTTAACATTTATTGCAAAATAATCTTAGCAAATTAGTTTTTCATACGGACAAGCAGCTTATGTATATTAACAACACAACCAATAAATTTACAGTTGCTTTTATATGGTTTGTTTTGTTTAACGACGCACTCAACACATTTTAATTACGGTTATATCGGCGTCGGACATATGGTTATGTCGAGAAAAAAACACCCAGTGGTTAGCTGACGGGGATCGATCCGAGACCGACCGCGCATCAGGCGGGCACTGTACCACTGGGCTATGCTGCCCGCTCTTTTATATGGACGAAATACTTTAAGTGATCTCTATAATAAAAACAATATGTATTTGTGTCCAAACATTTATTAAACAAACACATCGTTATCCTTGAAACGAATCTAATGGTTAGATTACACATATCTGTTTGCGAAAAGCTGCACATCTTTTTGTTTCTTTTCCTGAACCCCTAGTTTCTTTCCAAATCCTGCTGTATATAATACCTTCTTTTCTTCAATCTGATTGTTATCGAAACAAATATGTATATAAATGTTATATATAATATAAATTACTATTATATTCTAATTATATTAGATTGCTATTATGTTATACGGGGGTGGGATGTATCCCGGTGTAAAGCGCTCGCTCTATGCCTCATCGATCTGTGATCGATCCCCGTCGATGGGCCCATTTGGCTATTTCCAGTGCACCACGACTGGTATATCAAAGGTTATGATATGTACTACCCTGTCTGTATGAAAATCCCTTGCTGCTAATCGAAAAGAGTAGCCTATGAAGTAGCGACATCGGGTTTCCTCTCTCAGTATCTTTGTAGTTCTTAACCATATGTGTGACTCCATATAACCGTAAATAAAATGTGTTGAGTGCGTCGTTAAATAAAACATTACTTTCCTTCCAATTATATTGTATTGTATTGTATTGTATTGTATTGTATTTGTATTATATTGTATTGTATTTGTATTATATTGTATTGTATTGTATTGTATTGTATTGTATTGTATTGCATTGTATTTATTATATTATGTATATACATGTATAGGACAGGGCTTAGTAGTAAGCTGGCAAACTTCCGCCCAATCCGTTTGTTGTTTATGCAATAAAATATGTTTTCAATCACAATTAACAACACAAGATCAATTCGAGCAAAACAAAGTTCCACAAAATTGTTAATAACTGTTTTCTAGATTTTATGTTATGATTAAAAAAAAATAGTTTGTTAAACTGTACGTTTTATCTTTTTCAAACATCTGTCATAGTCTACTGGATGCCAAAAAAAGTCTAGCAATGACTCGTTCATACTGTCAAGTATTGCGTCTAGATTAACAACGCATTATCAACTCAAGCACCGCAAAGCACCGCAAAGCACAGCAAAATTGTTAATAATTGTTTTGACGTGTGCATCATACTAGAATCCATTTAAACTGATTGGGGTTTCGCTCGTTCCAACCAGTGCACCACAACTGGTCAAAGGCCGTCCTGTCTTGTATGTGTGGAAAGTGCATATAAAAGATCCCTTGCTGTGTTAGGATTTCCTCTCTAAGAATTTATGTCAAATTTACCAAATGTTTGACATTCAATAGCCGATGATTAATTAATCAATATGGTTTAGTGGTGTCGCTAAACAAATTTTAACTGATTTATATTGACAACACGAGGTCAACTCGATCATCTGAAAGCACCGTGTGACGTGTCTGTAGGCGGTGTGACGTGCCTGTAAACGGTGTGACGTGTCTGTAGGCGGTGTGACGTGCCTGTAAACGGTGTGACGTGTCTGTAGGCGGTGTGACGTGCCTGTAAACGGTGTGACGTGTCTGTAGGCGGTGTGACGTGCCTGTAAACGGTGTGACGTGACTGTAGGCGGTGTGACGTACCTGTAGGCGGTGTGACGTGCCTGTAGACGGTGTGACGTGCCTGTAGGCGGTGTGACGTGCCTGTTGATGGTGTAACGTGACTGTAGGCGGTGTGACGTGCCTGTAACACGGTGTGACGTGCCTGTAGACGATGTGACGTGTCTGTAGACGGTGTGACGTGTGTGTTGACGGTGTAACGTGACTTTAGGCGGTGTAACGTGCCTGTAGACGGTGTGTCGTGCCTGTAGACGGTGTGACGTGTGTGCTGACGGTGTGACGTGCATGTAGGCGGTGTGACGTGCCTGTAGGCGGTGTGACGTGCCTGTAGACGGTGGACGTGCCTGTAGGCGGTGTGGCATGCCTGTAGACGATGATACGTGTCTGTAGGCGGTGTGACGTGTGTGTTGACGGTGTGACGTGCCTGAAGGCGGTGTGACGTATGTGTTGGCGGCGGTGATGTAACAAGATATCTCCAAACAGCGGTTACACAATGCAGGGTGCGGGGCGCGTGACAACGCGCTCTGTGAGGTTTCCATCTCGCCGTGAAGTCAGATTTATATCAACTGAGTGACAGATCTCATACTGCACTTTGTAGCACTGTTTAATACAGCGACTGGAAGAGGGCAGTGCAACCCGATACACTGACACACACGGGAATAATGCGCTACAGACTTGCACTTTTCTTTGTAAGGTTTCTCGGCGTCCCATTGCTGTCCAAAATATCGTGTGAATATGCAGAGAAGATTTACCATTAGAAGCTATCCATATTATTAGGTGACCTTTGTATACAGAAATGGGACATGCAGGCCAGGTGCGTATGCAGGTTTTGGGAGTTGACCCATACCCTCACCCCCACTCCTGGAGAAAATATTATTTTTCTTCAATACATTTTCTGCGGAATTTTGTCTTGAACACCCCACCCCCCACCCCACCCCACCTTATAAACTTCATCCGTCACGGTCTAGACCTTCTGTCAAAATTCCTACGCATGCGTCTGCATGCTTTACAAATTTGTTACAAAGGTCTCGGTGTTGTCGTGGTTAATATAGCTGAGGTTGGGGGGGGGGGGGGGTGTAAAATAATATCATGACCCACATGAAATTACTTTATTAAACATTAATTTAATATTTACTTTGTTTAATCCCGTGAGCTCATTGGGCTATCCTGCTGGGGTGTCGTTAAACATTCATTCATTCATTCATTCATTTATTCATTCAAACATTCATTCATTCATTCATTCATTCATTCATTCATTCATTCATTCATTCAATCAAACATTCATTCATTCATTATTCATTGAATCACTCAATCAAACATTCAATCATTAATTCATTGGGCTATTTCTCGTTCTAGCCAGTGGACCCATCTGGTATATGAAAAACCGTGGTATGTGTTGTCCTGTCTTTGGGAAAGTGCATATAAAAGATCCTTTGCTGCTGAAAAATGTAGCGGGTTTCCCCTGAAGACAACGAGCCATTGATTAATAAATCAATGTGCTCCAGTGGTGTCGTTAAACAAAACAAACTTTAACTGTTTTTCTTTGTTTCATCACACAGCCTTTCAGTCGAACGTCGAGTATTAGTGTATATGTATGTTCGTTAACGCGAGTGGCTGTTTGTCGAGAGTTGGGTGTACAGGATATGCACGGAAATACATTCCACGCAGCCACTCCCTGCGCACGCGTCAATGATCGAAATATGTCTGCAATCTGTGACGCGTTGGTAATTTTTATACGAAATGAAAACAGGTGTTATGCGGTAACGCCGTGTATCCAGAGAGCATCACCAGTGAAGTGGAATATTTTAAGTCACGCGGAATATTACCAATCATGTGCCACATTATTAGTCAAGTGGAACGTTATAAGTTGTAAGTCGTTAAAACAGTTATGTGTATCGTACCAGGACTGACGTTCCAGTTCAAGAAGTCTGTCAAACATTGTTCACCTTACCTGTATTTATTTGTACATGTATTTACCATAGTTTGACACCTAGTAGTCGATGTATTTTTCGTGCTGGGGTGTCGTTAAACATTCATTCATTCATTCATTGTTCACTTTACCAATCTGACAAATTACTCGAGTTCCAGTACAGAAATTATGAGAATAGAACAAGGAAGAAAGAAAGAAATGTTTTATTTAACGACGCACTCAGCACATTTTATTTACGGTTACATGGCGTCAGACATACGGTTAAGGACCACACAGATATTGAGAGAGGAAACCCGCTGTCGCCACTTCATGGGTTACTCTTTCCGATTAGCAGCAAGGGATCTTTTATATGCACCATCCCACCAGAATAGAACAGAACTTTATTATAACTCGGGCCGTTACACAACGGCATGTTAGGAATATACAATAACAATATTTTACAGTGGCAAGATGGGCTTGACAGGTATATTTTTAATGTTTTATTTAACGACGCACTCAACACATTTTATTTACGGTTATATGGCGTCAGACATATGGTTCGGGCCCACACATAATTGAGAAAGGAAACCCTCTGTCGCCACTTCATGGGCTACTCTTTCCGATTAGCAGCAAGGGATCTTTTATATACACCATCCCACAGACAGGATAGTACATACCACGGCCTTTGTTACACCAGTTGTGGAGCACCGGCAGGAACGAGAAATAGCCAAATGGGCCCACCGACGGGAATCGATCCTAGACCGATCGCGCATCAGGCGAGCGCTGTACCATCGAGTTACGACCTGCCCCACATCTACAAAAGGATTCACGCCAATGCATTACATGTGCTGGGGTGCTTTACTGTATTGCTAGCTGGTAGGTGCTGGGTTCGCACTACACTGACGTCTCTCTCACTCCACACAACTTACTGTCCTCTCAGATAGCTGACGTGTATACCCAGGACAGCGTGTTTGAACCTTAATTGTATATAAGCACAAAACTACGTTAAAGGGACATACCCTAGTTTCAGTTCATGAAAATTAGCATTAAGTTTAGTTTAATTTATAAACCTGTAACACATTTTGATAAAGTTACAATTGAGTGAAA
>JAECMU010102706.1:0-11092 GCA_016106625.1 Dracogyra subfuscus
GTGAAAATTACACCAGACTTGTCCTGTGGACAAGTGACATTTTTTGCTTATTTCTATCACTGATTTATAACCCATATTTAGAGAAATAAGGCCCACTAAATCCGTGATTGTGTTCCTTTAATTATATGATTTAAGAAATACATATAGATGACTCCCATTTTGGAATTCATGACTCCCAAAATAAAACCCTGTGAATCATGATGACTCCCATTTTTCAGATGCTAGATGGAACCCTACATCAGGACCTGTGTATTTTACCAGAACGTTATTGAACATCATGTTCTATTTCTCATTACAAATTAAAAGCTCTTGACAAATCAAATCACATCAAAGTATACCCATGAAGTGTTCTGTCCCTTCGTGTTTTCTATTTGTTCCAACTTCTTTGGTCCATAAAAGCCCATACTGCATAAAATGTGGTCAGCAATTGTTTTATTACGTAATATTATCTATAAGTTTTTGTATATTAATATTTTCTTTTTTTTAATTGGAAATATATTAATCTATACATGTGCATATAATTTCTGACATCTTGGAATTTTACAATCTGGCTTTGTCCGACAGGTTACAATTTTCTACAAACACATTTTGTGTCCAGCTAAAACCAGAGACTTTGAAATTCTTTGATATATACTACCAGTGGAGGTGAAAGTCTTTGGAACATCTCTTTCTTTTTTACCAGTTTTTGAAAAGTAAATAGTCAATAGTAAATAGTCAACCATGATAAAAATGTAATTGCAGTTGTGAATTTCAAGGGCCAGAAACTCTGCACAATTATTGTAAGTTATTAAGCAAGCTTCCAGATTGTATTAATCATGTTTATGTTCCAAGTAAAACAATTTTCAGTTGTTACCAGCTTTAGCAAGTGACAATAAAAATTATTTCACGAGACTTTTAAACATGATACAAAATGGTAGCAAGTTTTAATTTCCTATTTAGTACCCATGACTGATCTTAATTTACATTACTCAACTCGTTTGATCTACGTTCCTGTAAGGGTGTAGTGCACCAGTCTATGACACCATTGTGTGACATCAAAGTGTAACGTCCAACTTGGCGTTCTAGTGGGACGTATCACTTTGAGGTATGTACTAAGCAGTGTTTCTGACAGAAAGAAATCTTTGGGTATGGTGCTATGGAATTGAATGCAAGGGCAGTCAACAGGGGTATGGGGACTTCCCCAAAGTAGAAAATGGGTTAAGTTTAGGGTTAGGGTTAAGAAAACCATACAGTAATGATAACAGAAATTAATTTTGACAACAGGTCAACTTAAAACAATAAAATTTACATACAATTTTCTGGGGCATCCACAGTAAATTTTGCAGGGGCGGTAGAGGTGTCTGAAATTTGGTACGGGGGGGTGGGTGTGGTAGAGGTGTCTTGGAAGCCCAACACCGCGAGCGCTGCAGGTGCGAAGCCAGTTGCAGAGGGTCCGGTGGGCCCTCCCCAAAAATTTTAGCAAAATTTACCCCTTCTACTAAATTCTAGGGCTATTCTGTATACAGGAATATAAAAAAATGTTGGTAATAACTTGTGACAAGTACCGATTTCATTCATCAGGTTCCACTAAATTTTAAAACTTCTACTCACCGTGATTGATTAGGTATCGATTCTGAAGCTTCCTCTTCGCATAGAAAGAATAGTAGTTCACAGCCGACTCGGATTTTAAACACGTCCTTGCATCTTTTGCACTGAAAATATTTTTCAACCGCTGAGGCCGTGTTAATAATACTGTTATTTTAGGAGATGCTGTAGAAACAGGTATAGGTGTCTGGGGTGCAACATATGGTGGTGGCGGGGGTAACCGTGGCAACGGCGGTTCTACAACTGGATCCGGTGGAGGTAATACACTGGGAGTTGACGACGGCTGCGGCGGAGAGGTGGAAACCTTTTTCACAGCAGCAGGTACGGGGGCAGAGACGGTAGGAGCAGTGATGGGTGGGAGGGGTGTCTGGGACGATGATGAGGGTACTGTTCCTGGGTACGGTGGTGGCAGAATGCGAGACGACAGAAGTCTTTGTGATAATGATGAGTGATTAAACGTCTGTTGAAAGCCCGTATTATTTTTAACACTCTCACGAGAAGCAGCACCATCAAAAAGCGAGTTCACCACTGCTGAACTGGGGACAACCGTTCTTTGGCTTGGGATGCCAGGGGGAGGAGCCCCCGCCACAGTGGACCCGCAAGGCAGACTCGTCACAGGGCCTGGCAGCACAGCCGCGTGACCTGCCACCCCCGGTGCCGGTGTGGATCCTTCCAACAAAGGACTCTGCTGCATGACGCCGGGACTCATGTCCCGCTGGTCGGGACTCGGCATCGACGCAGGACTCACAGACGCGTTCGAACCAGACTCCTGAGATTTGCGCAACTTGTCTTTGATTTTGTTCTGAGCTATTTTCGTCTGCAGTTTGTTCATTGTCCGAGAACTTCTAATTCTGCCTTTTTCTTTGACAACACGAGGTTCAATTTTTGGTCGGATTTTCTCCAGCTTTTCTGCCAGCTCTGGATAAAGTCTTGCAATGGATGACGTGCCACCGTGAGTGGGTTTTGACTGCAACACGGGAGAATTTAACGCTTCGTTCAGGGGCAGACCGCCCACAGTTTGGTTGTTAACCAGCGGAGAGTCTTTGACAGGGTCTGGGAAGGCGTATGGGTCATCTGGATCATCCATTGATATCTCCTTGTTACGCAGCATTTCACTCTTAAGCTTGGTCATGTTGTTTTTTGATTTCATTCGATCACGGAAGGGCAGGCGATTGTCTAGAACTGTGTTCGTTTCTTTCTCTTTCTTTGGTTTCCTTTCTTTTCTTGGCAACATGCCAAGCACCTGCATGTGATTGTTGCAGTACCTATAAATTATAGAAAGTAAAAATTGGTCAATTTTTTTATTTAGAAATGCACATTTTGCTAAGAAATGAAGCATCTAGTAAATGTGAGCTATACGTAGCAAAGTAATATAGTGGCTAGATTAGTAACTAAAAGTCTAATATAGTATTAGTGATAGTACAAAAATAATCCCTTTAAGTGTACTTGTTACCATCGATTTAAAGGAAGGCAATGTTTTATTTAACGATGCACTCTTGAAACACATTTTTATTTACGGTTGTGTGACGTCAGGCAAAAGGTTGAGAACCACACAGATATTGAGAGAGAAAACCTGCAGTCACCACTTCAGAACCTACTCTTTTCGATTGACAGCAAGGAAACTTTTGTATGCACCATCCCACATACAGGATAGCACATGAATTATTTCGGCAATTTAAAATAAAACTGCTTTCAAAATCCACAATTTGATGAGTGCCAGAGGTAGGCCCGTGTTTGGAACCAGACGTCACATGCAGGGCTCAACACGGCGAGTAAAACACTCGCATTTGCGAATAACTTTTGTTTACTGGTGACTGGTTGTTAAGAAGTAATTGCCAACTGGCGAGTACAAAATATTAGACTTAGAAGATATAATGAGGCTGAACACGCCTACGAAATCTTTAAGTCCATCATATTATACTACGCATTCCTCCGATGTCAACATAACTGAATCGCGTCTAATCTCAAAACAAAACGTTTACTGGTACTTCCTGTATTTACTTCGTTAAATGTCGAAAAAAATCGCATTAAATCGTTATAAACGCATTTATTTTTAGACTTGTTTAATAATAATAATAATAATAAAACATACTCAAACGAATGTTGCATTTATTTTATTGTTACAGTATAAAACTGGCGAGTGGATGAAGAAACTTGGCTAGTAAGTTTTATCATTTACTAGCAAGTGAAAAAAAAGTTCTGCATTGAGCCCTGACATGCGATTATTTATAAATATATTTTTAAAATTATAATTATTATTAAATAAAAAAACTAAAACTAAATAAATGTTTAAAATAATAAAATACATGGCCTTTCTAGGGAGTAATTTATTCAAGAGTTTTAACACTTCCCAGGATATACAGTGTATTTATGAATAACACACAATATATACATGCTGCAATTTAGCATGTATCATGTATTCTGAATGCAATCTGCATCCAAATTTCTGAGCATTTACTATATATATATGAATATATATTATATATAGCATTTAAACTCACTTCATCAATATCTGGGATTTGCACTAGGTATTTATTCTTTAGTATAGTATTATAAGCCTAAGTGAGATTACGTAAGAACTACATTTAACAAAGACTTGTACTTACAAGTCTGTTAAATGTTGTACTAACGTAATCTCACTTAGGCTTATAATCCTATACTAAAGAATAAATACCTAGTGCAAACTGGGTGCTGTATACAGTTATAAAGTTTCTTTCATTTCAAACATATCGTCATTTTGACAGTCATAGAGGAAACTCGCTACACTTCTTCATTAGTAGCAATGGATCTTATTTATGCACCATTACACAGACAGGATGGCACATACCACAGCTTTTTATATACCAATCGTACCATACTGGCTGGAATAAGAAAACCCCCATATGGGCCCACAGATGGGGATCAATCCCGGATCGACCGTGCATTAAGTTAGTGCTTTATCACTGCACTACAACCCGCACTCGGTATAGAGTTATAAAAACATTATACAATTTCTAAATGACACACGTACCGTCTCTCCTCGTGTTTCGGAATGGCCTGCGTGCACATTTGATTGCTGGATTTGGCAACGTATGCACATCTTCGGAACGGAGCCGTTGGGTCCTCCAGTATGTGGCGCACGCAGAAACCAAATCCATTTAGTCGCCTTTGATTGCACTGTTTTGAGCTAAACGAACATAGGGGCTTGTTGTCGACGACCGAGTAATGTATGTTCTTGCCTTCGTACATGTCATGAGCAAGCTGACACATCGGTTAGTCGGCATGAAGGCTTCGGCGGCAACCTCCTGAAAGAAAAATTAATTAATTAAATTGGTGATCACTACATATATTGTTTTTATTTTTTATTACTTAACCTGGCTGCTAATTTAGCATGATTTCGTGCTTCCACGACTCCTATATTAAAAGCATAATATTTCCAACTGACAACAATGGCAAAACATTATTAGCCCATTTTAAAAGCTATATGTAATTTGAAAACAAATTTGACCATTATATATCCACAACAAAAATCATAAAATACCGAGATATGAATGAGTTATATTCTTTAAAGAAAAGGAAAATAGAAGTGGTCAAAATACACAGTAATCGGGAATGGCTCAGGGCTTCTAGATTATGGTAGCCCCACTCCCATGGCTAGTGATATTGAATGCTGGGCTAGTAAATAAACTACTACTGCTATGCCCGACGGCTAGTAAATTGTTTTTGGTCAAATGTTGCAGTTAACTTTATTTTGTAAATATGAATATCCTTCCCCAACCCTCCACCCTACCCAATGTTAGTATTTTTAAGCCCTGTCTCTCTCTAATAGTCTTTAGGTGACATATATGATTATTACTATTATATAGTAAAATTGTATTAACTTAAAGTAAGTCAGCGGTTTTAAATTACTGATCCCATGGCTAGTAGAAGACTTGCTGGCTGGACAATATTATGAGGATGCCCCACAGCTAGCCCTGCCACTCACAAAATCTGACAATTTTATTTTTAATTTGGTGAAAACATTTCATTCCTATTTGTTGGAAAATAACCTGTGGGTTTTTCATTTATAAGATAATTTGGCGAAACGTTTTGCTCACCTAAAACTAGCCATGAAGCCAGACTTTACGAATGTCAGGAGTTCTAGATTCTGGTAGCCCCACTCCCATAGTTAGTGATAATCAGTGTTGGGCTAGTAAATAACTAATTATAATATAACTAGTCTGACGACTTGTGGGAAAAAATCTTATTAACAAAAATATGGGTCAAAATACGACTTCAAAATTTGGCTATCAGGGAACATTCTAATAAAGTACCCGGAATTGATGACAATCTGTAGGTGGGAGTGAAACTAATACAGATACAATATTTGCTAATAAAGTGAGAGCTTCTTGGGTGTGCCTGGGGGGGGGGAAGAGTAATGTTTTTTGGAATATATATATGTGTGTGTAGGAGAAGGTAATGCAATTGCTGTACTACGTATAGTAATATGATTTGCATTGATGAATATATTACGCATGTTTTACTAGACAAAGTATTTTAATCCTAATCTGTGATACTGATGATATTGAAACACACAAGGGTAATAATCTCTTTATCATATATAATTTGTAGGCAATTCCTGTCAGCAATGTAAGTAAATTTGGAATATATATGTGTGTGTAGGGGAAGGTAATGCAATTGCTGTACTACGTATAGTAATATGATTTGCGTTGATGAATATATTAAGCATGTTTTACTAGACAAAGTATTTTAATCCTAATCTGTGATACTGATGATATTGAAACACACAAGGGTAATAATCTCTTTATCATATATAATTTGTAGGCAATTCCTGTCAGCAATGTAAGTAAATTGTCATTTTTACAAGTTATGTAATTAAAAAAAAAAGAAGATATTTTGGTAAAATATTTAAAATACTGACTACAAACTCAGATTAATCCCTTTATTTCCATATTGTCATTATAATTACATCAGACTCTGAGGTTCTAATGTTCACACTATCCCAAGCCCTCCACTCCCTGTAAATTGTCAATTTCCTGCATGCCATATTTGTTTCCTTACAACAAAGACATAATTATTTTGTTCACCTGCTACATTAAAAATATAATAATAATAACAGCAAGCTATTTTATTTGTATTATTTCAAGCCATCGGTGGTTATTTTCGGTTATTTTGAATCGTTAAATAAATGTCAACAAATTTGAAATGTCACTCCTTCAAGAGTCCTTGTCAAGAAAAAAATGATAATTATGTGACAGAAATTGAGTTAGTTTAGTATTATACGAATAAAACAAATTATTACTCTAATAAAAATGCCACATGCCCAAGAAATTAATATTATTCTACGACAGATAATGCACATTTTATAAACAATTTCGAAATGTCAATATTGTCACTGACAGTGCCGTAATTACGGCTCACGTATCATGTCATTATCGGAAATAAAAGCTTCTAAATGTTGTGTTTTTGTAATAATATTGAATAAAGGAACATATCTACCACAATAGTATTATATTTTGTATCTCAGATGCGATATATTGTCAAAATATTAACCAGGAAATTATTTATAAAACTTGCGCAAGCGAGCACCTGCTGTAACGTCATTTTCCGGAGAACCAGTTCGTGTACGATAAAAATAGGCCGCGTATAATTTCGGACAGATATGTGGACCCAGGAAACGTGGCTTACCTTCCCCTTTTTGATAAAACATTTCTTTGATCCGATTTTAAAATATATAATTCACATTGCAAATGGCTGACACAATATGGCCGACTCTACGACAGCGTGTGAAGTATGCGATTATTTATTAACCACTGAACAAAGCCCATCGCTATAGGAGATATGCGGTTCTCGACATTTCCTATATGACTTCGTACTCCCATATTGGATTGCAATTGACATGATTTCAATTATTTGAGTTTATTTGGGTATAAAACACCACAAAATGTGCATTATATCGCAATAAATTACTTTAAACAAGGTATAAAGTGTGTCAAACATGGACGCGGAGTTATCTCTAACATCCCTCCGCCAGAAAAATGAAAATTTCTCTCCCGCCATAGAAATTTACCATCTGACAATTATCGTCACTTACGGCCATTTTGTGAAAAGTATTCATGAAAATGGAAGCCTACAATTAAATTTGTACAACCCATCATTCATTAAAAGAAAAATAAGTAGTTGATGTAACTGCAAGTAGTGCCGGTGAAAGCCAACCAGCCCTTGAGCTAGAGCCGCAGACCCCACTACAACACACGCTATGGTCTGGTCTATTTTTAGTATCATAGCCATCATTTGACAGGCTTCAAAAAACGTTTATTTTCTCTATATCTTAGGTTACAAATCACCACCAAAAATTTATGCTTATATGCATTAGATATCATAGATTAGCATCATGCCATAAATGTTGAAACATAGGTGCAAATAACTTTTTTTTCATTCAATTAAAATTACTGAAACTAGGACACAAGTAGATTCTGTAACAATCCAAGCACAACTCGCAATCCAGCGATTTTATTGGATGACCTATAACGGGACCGTGGATTTAAGCATTATTATTGGTCGGATTGCATGGGATATTTGGCGGGGAATAGTGTCAATGTAATGTTTGTTAACCTACATATAGAGACATTTGGGCTACCATAGAAATGTAAAAGACAATAATACTCCTTTATGCTTTTATAATTGCTTTTGTTTTCTTGTTGTTGTTTCTATTTATCTTTTCATATTATTATTTTAGAATATTTATTTCCCTGAAAACTAACTTGGATTTGAGCTATTAATTTGAGATCAAACTATTGTCCATAAAATATCACAGTTGTTAACTCTGTGGCGGCTCCAGAAAATCCATTCAACGGGACCCCAATGGCATGTGGCCGAAGACCACAAACGTCCTCGAAGTGATTCTTCGGATTATCCAACGTAAACAAATAATACTATTACTCACAAAATGTAGATCCGCCGCTGAACTCCCAAATTAAATATTTAAAACAACTGAATATTCAGGCGCGTGTCCAGGGGATGGTGTTGGGGGGAGGGGAGGGGGGGCCGGTACAGACGAATACAATAAATTTGGTTGGTTTAATAGTGTTTTTTTAAAAACTCAGATTGCGTTTTAACCGATTTTTTTTTCTTTCTTTTTTCTTTTTTTCAGGGGAGCAGAACTCGATTTTAAAAACTTTGATAACATTTTAGACCTGCACAATCCTAGACCGACCCCTGCACCAGCGCGCGCTTTACTTTACCACTGGGACGGGGTGTAGCCCAGAGCGCTCGCTTAACGCGCGGTCTGTCGAGGATTGATCCTCCTTGGTTATTTCTCGTTCCAGCCAGTGGCGTAACTATGAGGGGGCCTGGGGGGAGTGCCCCCATTCACACCATGGGCCCCCATTCCCTCCACCCCCCCCCCCCATTTGACATTTAATTGTACACAATAAATATGACGAAGTCGTCCTTTAGGCCCTCCCCCCAGACGAAGGTCTTTCCCCCTTTGCCCCCCCCCCCCAAAAAAAAAAAGAGACTCAGTTACCATGACTGGTATATCAAAGACCGTGATATGTGCTATCCTGTATGGTCCCTAAAAATGTGGCGGGTTTCCTCTCTAAGACTATGTCAACATTATGAAATATTTGACATCCAATAGCTGATGATTCATAAATCAATGTTAAACAAAACACACTATATCTTTTTTAATTGAAGAGATTCCATGTTGTACCTGTGGTTGTCATGTTAATATTCGGAACATTTCCTGTTATTTTGTCTCTACAACAGAGAAACACAAATTGTTTTGTTTAACACTAGACACAGCACATTAATTTATTAATCATCAGCTATATATTGGATGTCAAACATCTAGCCCCTCAATTATTTTGGATCAAAAATTTATTTGGAAGAAAATCTTAAAGCAGAGATGAATTTTACGTGTAGAATGCAGAAAACTGCATATTAGGACACCTATATTTTAAAACTTTACCCCGAAACCCCTAAAAACTTTGCTTTGAGCACACGATCTCATCCAGCCCCCTCTCAATGTGTACTTGCCATCGTCGTGCCTGACCGGCCTCGGTGGCGTCGTGGTTAGGCCATCGGTCTACAGGCTGTTAGGTACTGGGTTCGGATCCCAGTCGAGGCATGGGATTTTTAATCCAGATACCGACTCCAAACCCTGAGTGAGTGCTCCGCAATACTCAATGGGTAGATGTAAACCACTTGCACCGACCAGTGATCCATAACTGGTTCAACAAAGGCCATGGTTTGTGCTATCCTGCCTGTGGGAAGCGCAAATAAGAGATCCCTTGCTGCTAATCGGAAAGAGTAGCCCATGAAGTTGCGACAGCGGGTTTCCTCTCAAAATATGTGTGGTCCTTAACTAGATGTTTGACGCCATATAACGTAAAATAAAATGTGTGGAGTGCGTCGTTAAATAAAACATTTCTTTCTTTCTTTCTTTCTTTCTTTTGCGGGCAGCATGGCCCAGTGGTATAGTGCCCGCCTGATGCGCGGTCGGTCTAGGATCGATCCCCGTCAGCTGACCACTGGGGTTTTTTCTCGACATAACCATATGTCCGACGCCGATATAACCGTAATTTAATGTGTTGAGTGCGTCGTTAAATAAACCAAAAAAAAAAATAATCTTTCTTTCTTTCACCGTGCCTGGGTGATAATGCTGATAGCTAGGTACTGGGTTCGTCATCCCGGTGGGAGCCAGAGCGAGGCTAATTATTTAAAAGATAGGTGTAAGGCCACTACTCCGACTTCTCTTTCACTAGAGGGCGGGACGTAGCCCAGTGATACAGCGCTCGCTTGATGTGCGGTCAGTCTGGGATCGATCCCCGTCGGTGGGCCCATTGGGCTATTTCTCGTCACAGCCAGTGTACCACGACTGGTATATCAAAGGCCTGTGGTATGCGCTATCCTGTCTGTGGGATGGTGCATATAAAAGATCCCTTGCTGCTAATCGGAAAAAGTAGCCCATGGAGTGGCGACAGTTTCCTCTTTCAGTATCTGTGTGGTCCGTAACCATATGTCTGACGCCATATAACCGTAAATAAAATGTGTTGAGTGCGTCGTTAAATAAAACATTTCTTTCTTTCTTTTTCTCTCTCTCACTAACCAGTCACTAACTCACTGTCCTGGACAGACAGCTGACACGTGTACGGACTCTCATTTTTTATTTTGTAGAGGGGTGGGGGCAGGTTGATTTTCGCCCGAATTAAGGCAAAAATCGCTAATCTGGATAACAGGAATTTTATTCACATCAGCATTAGACTTACTGCAAGAAAATCACTACGCATTATTACGTAGATTATTATTTATATTACAGGGGGCGGCACAGTAAGAAAAAAAATAGTAGTACGGCTCAAGGTTGCCAGACTCTCCTGTCAAATTCTCTTGTGAAGGACATTTTCACAGATATAATCAATAACACCCCAAAAAAGAAGTGGTATGACCATGCACAGTGTTTCTGTCAGAAAGAAATATTTGGGTATGGCACTATGGAATTGAATTCAACCACAGTCAGCCGTGGGGG
>JAECMU010102708.1:0-10706 GCA_016106625.1 Dracogyra subfuscus
TTGCACTTTGTTTGAGGATCGGTAATGTATAATAAAAGAGAAAACACCTCAAGTTTTCTCCATAACTCTGTTTTCTCTTTTCAGTTTTTATTTCACAAACCATTGCGGGTGATCAACTGGCTGCTCATTCTCGGCTGGCTGCTCGTAGGTTACCAGTTCTTCCGGCTTCTCCAATGTATGGAGTGGAGCCACATTGTGTCTCTAGCGCTGATGCTCTTCTGCAACTACTACACACTGTTTAAACTCATGCGAGACAGGTTTATAATGGCCAAGTGCTATAAAGTTGAGGAAGGGGTCAACGGTGCTAGTTAATGCTTCATCATGTTCATCATCTGTTTCATCATCATATTTGTTTGTCCTAGATAGCTGTCAACTTCAGAGTTCGGTTTCAGTGGTTATTGAGTCATATATGACAGGTATGAATCCAGGATTGTTTATAGGGGTGGGGTCCAAAAGTAGTTATACACTAGGACAAATAGAAAAGAGAATCTTGTGCAAGGGTAGTTGGGTGGATTCGAAATGACATATACATGATAAAATAGAATTATTTGTTTTAGCACTTACAGATAAGCACTTTAAAATGAGTAAAAACCCCAAATTGTTTGGCAGCTGGGTGGATGTGGGGGTGGGGGGTCCAGACCTCTGAAGCCCCCAGAATCTGCACCTGCAAGTTCACTTTCACTGAGAATGTGCAATATGAATTCAGGGCTAAAATACCAAAAATACATGCCATCCTTTTTTAGTTTAAACATATACTTTGTTTTTCTAATAAGAGAAGAATCTATATTAGATTTTTTTTATTAATTACTGTAATTGCTGGGGTGTCTTTATTCATTTATTCATTCATCCATTCATTTATTCATTCAATGTTTGCAAATTTCACATATTTATTACAAGCAGTCTTACTAAAGACATACAGATTTATACAATTAAAGCAAGGCTACAAGTATACTCAAGTGATGTTGCCCACTAACAAAAGATAATTTTTCAAACTCCTGCTGCTGACAGTGCAGTGCCATGTAGTTTTAAAACAGTGTTGCCATCTTGTAACCATTTCTGACTCTTACATGGTACAGGCATGACAGTATTCCGCGGATCCTCAGAAATCCGCAGATTTGAAAGCCAAGATAATCACTAAATTGGTTCTGATAATACTTGTTTGTCACTTTAAGGTATGGTTATCTCAGTTTTACTGTCGGCTTTGAGCTGATTTCATCAAGTGTCACTGTCATGCCTGATGGTATCACACCATAAGATGATTGCATAGACATTAGAACTGAAACTGAAGTCGGAATATGCCCTCCCTCCACCAGTTGAAAGGCAAGTTAACAACTGCCCCCTCCCAAGTTTCTGACCGCTTCCATTGCTTATGGATTGTGTTAATTGGCTGGCCTTAGTCTACAAACTTAGGGTCATTCAGGCTACTATGCCTGATGCCTCAAGGGAAACCCTTTGTTGCAAATTGTTTGATATCAACACCAGTGGAAAACTGAACTCTGAAGTTGTCTGATATTGTCACAACGTGATTATTATGCTCCTTTTTTTTGTCCCCATGACAAGTACCGGTAATATGATTTTTAAAAACTGCTATACATGAGATGATCTCTACTTGTGTTTTCTCTCGGTGTATGTTTTGTTTAAATCTTCACTGTTGTTGTACCCTCGTTGTTTTCTGTGTAAAGTTTTAGAATGTATGGGCCTGTTTATGAGAATTAAACAAAAGTTTTATTGATAATCAAAAATAGCAGACTATGTGGTTAGAAGCTGGTTCATTTAATTTGTTTCAAGTTTTAGACCATTGTTTCTTAACTTGTCTGCTGTGGGGGTGGGTAAATGGGGGAGATGTAATTCAGTGGTATAGCACTCCCTGGGGTGAGGGTGATGATGAGTAATAGAATCTATCACCCATAATAAACCTTAGTTTTTTTTCCACTTGTCCCAGTTAGTGCCACATGACTGATATGCTAGGAAAGGGGTGTGTTGTTTGTTTTTTAGGGTGGGTTAAAAAAAGCCACAAATGTCGAATCCTACTACACATTATTTTCTACGAATTTGGTCAGCAAGTGATCTACGTCACGCCAGTATTACACTAGTTCAATACTGAGTTATTGTTATGACATGAGCAATGTCTTACTGGTGTGTAATAAAATAATATATTATCCATGTAGCCTATCTGATTACAACAATATTTTTAATGGCTTTTTTTTTTCCTATTAAAAAAGATTTGAGCAGCATTTATAAACATTTTCATTAACAGTCTCATGTAAATTGTACTAAAATACAGAAACATCTGCTAAAAATTTAGTTTTCTTTAAATCGACTAACTCTGACGTACACAGGTAAAATGTATTTGATTTGTCATAACTTTTTATTCTTAATTATATATATCGAGAACTAAAATGTTTAAATTAGAGATGGCAAAGGAAATTAATGATAATATCATGATTATTGTCATTTGCTCCAGGTGATGGCACCATGGGCATACTTTGTATAAAGTTAACCTTTTAAATCACTGCAATAATAAAAATACAGTTCACTGCCTTTTAACCATTTCCATCATCATATAGCATTATTTTAATTAGTAGTTTTCTCTCTGTTGTATCATTGCCATGTAAGAAAAAAATTAATGAAAAAATTTGTTTACAAATAATCAGGGTTTTTAAAAAATCAGTTTAACACATTGTGTATCTTCTTCTTTTTTTTACATTTACTCCCACCAAAATTAAACATGTTACAATAAATGCATGTGCCATTTATTGGGAAATCCCCGGTATACAGTAGGGTGCATTTTCTTTATTCTAACACAATTTACCTATGTTAAAGGGACATTCCTGAGTTTGCTGCAATTTTTAAGATGTTATCAACTAACAGAGACGTTTTAATGATTGTAATTACATATCAAATATATTTGTCTGCATAAAATATTAGTGGCTGTATATTAAATGTGTTTCTGAACGTTCTAATATTTGTACCAGGTTAAATTCATTTTATTTTTAAAATATCATTTTTCCCTTATGTACAAAATTATTTGAAGACAAAATTCAATTTGGGCTTCTTACAAATATTAAGACGACCAGAAACATATTGAATATACAGACACTGATATTCTAAACAAGAAAATATATTCAATTTGCAAGTTTAATTTGTCAGAAACATTTTACAATGCAGCAAACTCAGGAATGTGCCTTTATGGCAGACACCAAAGGGGTTATTAAAATGGCCCATTAAATCAGGTGGATACTGTATTAGAGAATTGAGGTTGACCTTTAAGACAGATATGCTTAATGTAAGTGGCCACTTCAGCAGATATTTTGGTATAATTTTATTATTATTATATATGCAGTGTGTCGAATGCTAGGTGCAGACTGTCAACTGCCAGTGTTCAGATTAACAACTAATGGAAGGAAGAACATTTTTTATTTAATGATGCACTCAGCACAATTTATTTATGGTTATATGGTGTCGGACATATTGTTAAGGACCACACAGATATTGAGAGAAGAAACCTGCTGTCGTCACTTCATGGGCTACTCTTTTTTGATATGCACCATCCCACAGATAGGATAAGACATGCCTTTGGTGCATTGGCTGGAGCGAGAAATTGCCCGTAGGCCACACTGACTGGCATCGATCCCGGACCGACTGTGCATCAACTGAACGCTTTACCACTGGGCTACATCCAACCCCAACAGCTAATGAGTTATACAACGAGTGTTCATACTAGCAACTGGACAGTCGTAGAAGTTGTGGTAGCAGAAAATTGGCCAACTTTCTGCTGACAGTTGGTAGTTTGAAACTAGCATTACTGTATAATTATCGGCCTGGTGTGATGCTAGTGTGTTTGTGTGTGTATGTGTGTATGAATATATATGTGTGTGTGTATGTATGAATATATATGTGTGTGTGTGTTCAAATTGTTAACTCATAAGTGTTGTGTTTGTTGAGGCTGTATTCAAATGACATGTAATAAAGTATGTGCAACTGACTAGTTTGATTTCAGTTTATTGTAGGGGTCGAGATGTACCTCGGTGGTAGGGCACTGACATGGGGTATGATTGCCTGTATCCAGTGACTGATACATCAAAGTTGACGCTAACGTTTATTTTGTTTAACGAAACCACTAGAGCACATTTGTTTATCATCTGTGATCAGATATTGGATGCCAAACATTTGGTAATTCTGACACCTTATTTTAAGAGAAAACCTCCAACCTTTTTCCATTAGCAGCATTGAGTCATCAGTGACTGATACATTGCCATACGTTATGAAGAGATTGTTGGCTCACACGGTGAAATTGTAAATGTTAAGCTTCGTCCAAGTCTTACTTGGGATAAATATCAATATGGCAATTCTAGAGGTAATACAGACAATCCAGCTCTGCCAAACTGATTATAAGTTTTAAGACCTTCTAAACTGGTAACTGAATCACTGTTTTTGGACTGATTGCACAACTATCGAGCTTGCGAAGTATCATTAAAGTGTCTTGCTTATCAGCGTTCTTAAAGTTGACATAACCATCTATGTTTTCGCGATCATAAGCTTATCAGACTGGAGCAACTGCTTCCCTAGTGTTGGAGCAAATCCTGAAATTCGGACAAAAAACAATAGACATATTCGGGCAAATTGAGCTGGCATGTAAGATAAGATAGTCCTAGTTATAGTCGGGTGGACATTTTGTTCATATCGCATTTCGTTACGTAAATTTCAGAGATCGCTATACAACTGAACTAGTTAATTCCACCTCCAAAAGCGTATACATAATGATTAAAGGTGTACGTAGTTTCAAACTCTTATCGATAGCTGGGACTATATTTAGGTATATGGATCTGGGAGTTCGGATATAATTGACAACCAATTTTTATTCTATTATATTATATTCTATTCTATTCTATTCTATTCTATTCTATTCTATTCTAATAATCATCAAAGAGCTGGGATGACCGACATGGTCACAGTGTTAAAGAGAAATAACTCTAGTAGAACTGTGTTGTAGAGGTAGTTTTTTGAGTTGTCTTTCTTGTATTATTCCTTGCGAGTCCTTTAGTTTTAATAAAACAACCACTGAATAATTTATTATATAGCATTTCCATAATGCTACCCACGCTATTATATATAATCCATGTAAAAATTATTAGTGATTCATTTGGAACCCTATATATTAGTAACTTTATAGCAGTAATACTAGTATTCCTTGCTGCTCTATCGATAGCAGTTTCTTTATAAATGTCGCTATAATCATAGACACCAAATAGACATAGTTTAAAAATGTGGTGACATATTAAAGACAAATATTTCCCTTTTCTCTTTCAGAATGCCAACAGCACGAAAAATACATCGGCTATTGGGTGTCAAACTATGGTAATGATCAACATCAATATAAAAAAATTCAATAAAAAGTGTAAAGAACTGATAAAAAATATCATAGAGAGATACTGAATTTTACTCAAAATTTCAATTTGTGCTGTATTGGCCATCCTCAAAGAGAATGTTACACCCCTACACCACGGTGAGGTTACAGCACAAACAGGGGTATAGCTTAGGAGACAAGCTTGGAACCTTTTGATATACATCTAAAACTGGTGTTCCATAAGGATCAATACTTTGTTCATATATTTTTGTGTAATATACATAAATTAACTTCTACTTCATTTAAGTAGATAATATTCTCCTTGCTGATTACTAAAATAAATAAAATGTACAGAAGAAAAACTATATATTATGAAAAACTTAATAATGTAAGTTTTTGGGAAGGGTCTTTATACAGGATTTGCCTTTTGACCAATCCCATCTGTTAATATATAAACAGAAATATATATTGTTTAAACCAAGATTGTAAATGCATAACATAGGAATAATAATAAAAATATGCTGATTGTTATAAATACGCACGCTAAGATTGTAAATGCATAACATAGGAATAATAATTAAAATATGTTGATTGTTACAAATACGCACGCTATGCGAAGTGGATTATTCAGAAAGTGAATATAATACAACATGGAGATTTCGTTTGCATTTGTAGTTGAAAATGTTTGGAATACATAACAAGGAAATATATTTGTAAGACTTCAATTTGGTGAAAAGACCAGCTTTTAACTGGGATTTACAAACTAACCATATCCATACTTGTGAATAAGGATATGAGCTATTTTTCAGAACAGATACTTTTTATAGAGCAGATCATTCGGTATGTTGTATTCTTTTACAAGTATTTCTAATTGTTTGTTGTTATAAATATAATTATGATACTAATAATTTGATGAGTGAGGCAGAAGCACAGGCGCTTGTTAGTTTTTCTAACTTTTGTGTTGTAATATTCTGCAAATAAGGCTTGTACGAAAATATAGCTTCCCCGCGATATTCCAGTTGAAATACCTATGGCCATTCGTCTTTTTTTCTTTCTTTTTTTTTATCAGAAAGTGTTAATTTCATTAAGACGCTATAATTATACAAACACCCCTCCTGTAGGTTTAAAATGTATGATGAATATCTATTTCGAATTATGAAGCATCTTGTACTCAATGGGGTAATGCAGGAAATGAAAATTTAATTAGAATACTGGCATATGTATATGAACTTTGAAACAGGTTGTACGTATTATTGTTTATGGGGTAATGCAGGAAATGAAAATTTAAATAGAATACTGGCATATGTATTAGAACTTTGAAACAGGTTGTACGTATTATTGTTATGGCAGAGTACACCTGTTGGCCATAACAATTACTTATTTGTTACAATAGTTTGTTAATAAGAACAAACAAAAACTCTGTAAAAGAATCAAAATGTACAAAGATATGAATCGGAACGACAAAACCGTTATATACCACCAAGGCAATGCTAATGAGTATTTGGCAAAACAGTATTTAATTTCGTGAATCTAGATCTAGTGTCTCGTTTATAAGAAGACTGCCACTCCAGAGGAGATCGTTTACTGGACAGCGCACCCTTCCTGCACCGTTCAAAGAGGATTGCCACTCCCAAAACTAGTTTACTAAATCACAACTTGCACAGGACGGGCTCTTGACTACCTCAATTCAGTTTTAAAATAATTAAGTACATTCACTCAGTTCTGTACGTATATAGATACCGAAAATCAACAATTTCTATACAACAATCAAGAACACGATTTATACTTTGTGATAGACATAATGAAGTTAAGTACCGTCAGTGTAATGACTGCAACCGTTTTAAAGAAGGCAGGACTGGGTATTTCACTTTGCTACAATTTCCGGAAGACCCAGAACAATTTATAAATCAAACCTTTACATTAGACGACACTTGAGTTCATCAGTTTGGTCAAAGAACCGACCCGTAACCCCAAAAACTAAATTTAAACAACAACAACAAGATCCCCTCATAAACATCCTCATCTGGAATAATTGTAGAATTCAAAATGATATAATATTTATTTTATTTACCACATCTGATCTTCAACAGTCATAGTCAAAACTTCAAGAATGTTTCTTTCTTTTTTTTAATCTTTTTTTTAAATTAAAACAAATGATTCCAACAATTCACATAAACATTTTGATACTAAAAAACATGCACATGTTTAAAATGGTACACAGCTCATTGCATTCGCTTTGGAAGGTTATTCTTGTTCACGATGATTCTGTTTTGTCATTTATAGCCAAATATCTCAACTTGCATTTTCCGGTGTTTTAAAATTATTTGATTGTTACCGTATTGTTGTGCTAAGTATGCGAGTCATTATAAATTTTATTTTAACATTTTGGGAGGGGGAAAAGTATTTAAACTCTTTTTTTTTTAAATAATGTTTTATTTAGTACATTTAAATAAGAGTACTGGAGTAACATAATATAATCATTTACAAGCTCCGGCTGTTACATAAAAAAAGAACATAAAATCAATATCCTGTTTTATCCTGCAATCGCAATATACATTTTTTTTTTAGGACGGAACTACTTCTACACTAACTATGATCAGTACAGGAATGTTCTATTGTTCAAAGTTATTCTTTAATTCCAGTTGATAATTTATATTTTTGAAAACCATTTAACACAAAATATTAAAAGAAGAAGGAAGAAATTATTATTATTTAAAAACTATTTTGCTTTGGTGTACATATCTTGTAGGCGACAAGGTATTCAATACATGCGCACTAAGTAGTCTGGGAAACTGTAAACTTGTGAAATGAAACGGTTTATTTCATATTTGTTTTACGTTTTATGTAGGATTGCTGGATAAATATAACAACTGGTTATTGTTGTAAGATATCGGCTTTATCCTACCCAGGTTGAATTGTGAATGCCATTCGGCAGAGGCTCGCAACTTCCGTATATATATTTCAATTATCCATCATCATTGAGGGCAATATCATGTTTTATGGACAGAAGTGGTATAAAACTTGATATTTCCCGAAATGTGGTTAATAATGATTTTATTATATGATGTCATCTATAAGACTCGTAGTAGTAGAAGTAGAAGTAGAAGTAGTAGTAGTAGTAGTAGTAGTAGTAGTAGTAGTAGTAGTAGTAGTAGTAGTAGTAGTAGTAGTAGTAGTTTATTTACTTTAAACCGTGTGGCTCATAAGCATACAAGTATATACAATATTATAACCAGTATTTCTTTCTTTACATACAATATGCGAATATGAAATACAATGGACATATTAAAATAAAATGAAATTCATCTTCAATGTTATCTCAATTACACATACATTTTCTCTGTGATCGTTCAGTTCCACAATATCTTCCTTCTTCATTAAGTAATTGGTTCAATCAAACACGAAATTTTGTGAAAAGAGATGAATAACAAATAGGTAATGATATATTCTCAGATAATATCGTAAACAAAACGTATCTGTTAAATGCCTTAAAATATTACATTTTGGTGACTTGTTCAACAATTTGTCTATGTCTTGAAAACAGTAATCTAACGTGATTATCAACTTGATGATTAAACCATACATCTCCAAATCCTAAAGAAAACAATAAATGTTTTACATGGTGAAGCCAGTTAAAAGATTCCCGACTTTCTAACATAACATCATATATTGATTTCAAGATACATACTTGTACATTCCTGCTTTGTGTATCAGAATCGAAATATACCAACGCTTATAAACCCGCAATGAGTTAAAACTGATGGGATTAAGTGATGTCACGTTGTATAACATGCAGTGGAATGCGAAAATAAACATTTGAAACAATACCCCCAAAAAAATCAAATTCGAGACATTATAACCATCATCATTAATAGCAAAATAAAACAAAAAATGTGATAAATCTGAATATATATTTAATACTGAAGAGTCACCTGTTACTTCCAAATGTATTTAAAAAAAATTGTAACATAAAATACTGAGAGTGCCGATTCCAACTGCATTTTGATGTATCATGTTGACTACGTTTTTAAATCTGAGAGATATTCTTTACACCATTTGACGATTACAGACCTTGTCTTTTGTCGTATTTGCAGAATTAAATTCAGTATGAAAGCAAAGCGTTTTATTACAAGTTTGTGTTTGTTTACATTAGAATTAGCAGTTGACGCTGCATTACGTTATCTACTCATTAACTGAACAGAATTATGTCTTATCTTTATTTTCAATAGTCAGGGCAATATCACTTTTGATGGACCAGTGGGACTGTCTCAGGGCAATATCATTATTTATGGATCGTCATGTGACTGGTATTTGACCAGTAAGAATACAGATTTTCATATTTTCATTATGTAGTACACACACACACACACACACACACACACACACAAATGTATATGTATCAGTTCTGTGACGTCCATACTGATACCATTAATAGTTGGGACAATTTCAAATATTTCGACAATTATGTACACAAGGTTATGGTCAAATATGGAATGCCTATTTGATACATCGTGTGTTTAAACATTGTATTTCTACTTTGGTCATATACACAGTATTAGTATGGATATTCACAATTTGTATTCAAAGAATAATCTTACTTTTTTAAAGATTTGGGTCACGTGGTCAAAATATTGATCTAATGCCACTTTCAAATGATAAAAAAGAAAATGGGATATCACTTGCAGGTAGTACACCAAGAGCAAGTTCCAAGAGTATCAATTATGCAACCTTTATGCAAATTTTATGTAAGGTTATATGGCGTCAGACATATGGTTCAGGACAACACAGATATTGAGAGAGGAAACCCGCTGTCGCCACTTTATGAGCTACTCGTTTTGAACAGCAGCAATGAATCTTTTATATGCACCATCCTTCAGACAGGGTAGTATATACTAGTCGTGATGCACATGCTGAAAGAAGAAATATCCCAATGGGCCCATCGATGGGGATCGATCCTAGAGCGAGCGAACACTTTACCACTGAGTTAACTCCAGCCCCCTCCCTTGGAAGGGATTTGATATTTTAGTATGAATTATTAAATAAATTACTGATTTTATTTTAACTAATGTGTATAAAATAGTTTAAATGTGTGTAGTTTTATAGATTTATGCCAGATTATATTTTTTACTGGTTTTTTGTTTGTTTGTTGTTGTTGNNGGGGGTAATATATAACTGGGACACAAAATGTTACCAATTTGGATATTAACCAATTAAAATTATTTTGAAAGAGTGAAAAACTAAAATAATGTTTTTGTTAACGACACCTCGACGCATTTTAAACTACAACTATTTCGATTATATGGGAATATGAGAGAGAGAGAGAGAGAGAGAGAGAGAGAGAGAGAGAGAGAGAGAGAGA
>JAECMU010102750.1:5857-21603 GCA_016106625.1 Dracogyra subfuscus
ATGTACTCAATATTTCACAATATAGACAGCTCTCCATGTACTCAATATTTCACAATGTAGGCAGCTTTCCATGTACTCAATAATTGACAATGTATGCAGCTCTCCATGTACTCAATAATTTACAATGTAGGCAGCTCTCCATGTACTCAATATTTCACAATGTAGACAGCTCTCCATGTACTCAATATTTCACAATGTAGGCAGCTTTCCATGTACTCAATAATTTACAATGTATGCAGCTCTCCATGTACTCAATATTTCACAATGTATGCAGCTCTCAATGTACTCAATATTTCACAATGTATGCAGTTCTCAAAATATTTTTAGTATTTTACATTTGGGAATAAGACGTCCTTGCTCTTTCTGAAAGGGCAGCAACTATACATTTCCTTTTTTTACATGGGGGCAACTAACTTTAATGTATAACAACAAGACAGTTCCCAACATTCCCTGACAAGGAAGGAAGATAATGTTTTATTTAACTACGCACTCAATACATTTTATTTACAGTTATATGGTGTCAGACCACACAGATATTGAGGGAGGAAACCCGCTGTCACCACTTCATGGACTACTGTTTTTTTATTAGCAGCAAGGGATCTTTTTATATGCAGCATCCCAGACAGGACAGCACATACCACAGCCTTTGATATACCAATCGTGGGGCACTGGCTGGATCGAGAAATAGCCTAATGGAACCACTGATGGGGATAGATCCCAGACTGACCATGCATCAAGCGAATGCTTTACCACTGACAAGAAATACTAAATTATATTTTACTGCAATAAGCCATCATGAGAACGAGATAAATAAATAAGAAAAACACACAATAAGAAAAAACACATACACAAAAAGACAAGACACCAAATTACAAAAATAGTAATTTTTTAATCATGTATAGTACAAATATTGTACAGTATACATACAATGTACTTTGAAAATCTGAACATATATATGTGGATGGATGTTATATAAGCTCAATACTTCAAGTCAATAACTCTTGTTCCAAAAACAGCTTTTTCCAAACTTCCTGAAATTAAAACAACTTTCCTAATTTGAGAAATCAGTCTTGACACTGACATACAGAAAATATCAAATAACTGAATTAGAAGAGACGTAAAATCACTGTTGCATAATGCAACTTAGTTTACTGGTAGGTTACAGGCCTATAAATAAATGTATCATATCATGTAATAGCATAATGTGATCATTTTTGGATCACATACTTTTTGGAATTTGATTATTTTGAAAATCTGGTCAAAGGATTACATTTATTGACATGTAAGTAAAAATACTGGTAAACCAATAAATATGACTATAATTTTCTATTGAAGACACTTGTGGGTTATCAAACAAAAATAATTCAACAGCAATCTTAGATTGAAAGTTGTTGAGAATGATGAAAATTCAAATGTTATGCACTAGTGTATTATGTGGTAGGGATGTGCAAAAGGACATTATTTTTATTCATGATACGGACTATACTGAAATACACAAGGGTAATAATCTCTATGTATTTGTTAAAGGGACATACCCAAGT
Organism: Dracogyra subfuscus; assembly: GCA_016106625.1. NCBI lineage: Eukaryota > Metazoa > Mollusca > Gastropoda > Neomphalida > Peltospiridae > Dracogyra > Dracogyra subfuscus. The sequence goes on from JAECMU010102750.1 coordinate 7,399, forward strand.
TTTTAAACACTAAGGTATATTTTTGACTATCAGAGCCGTTTTCGATAACTGAAATCATACTTTACTTAGACGTTATGGTTTAGATTATCAATTTCCATACATTTGAAGTGTTTTTTTGTCATCCTGGTGTTTTTAATATCACAAAATGCATTTCACATATTTTTAAAAATGCATGTGCGTCTGAGAAGTAACAGTTATAGAGTCGAGTTTAAGTCTATTTTTAGAGGGTATTTCACCATTTCAAAGTCAAAGACTCATGTTTCACTCAATTGTAACTTTATCCAAATGTGTTACAGGTTTGTAGATTAACTAAACTTAGTGTTAATTTCCACGGGTTGAAACTAGGGTCTGTCTCTTTAACTTGGAAATCACTTGGAATTTGTTTTCTTTCTTTTTTTGTTCTAATAAGCAATTTTTATAAAATTCAATGTTCAGTGCAAACTAAATTTATGACCAAGATTTGCCAAACAATAAATGAGCATGTGTCATTAAAGAAAAAAATGAAGGGATAAATTGAACATTACTACACAATTTTATTTAGTGTTCACTGCATGTCAGTGAATAGGATATCTTTAGGCTGAATATTATGAAAGGCTAATTGGATATTTTATTAATTTTGTGCAATTTTCATTTAAAATATCTTATTAGCAAGAATTAACTGTAAGTTCTAAGTGACCTTGATCGTGACCTTGGGTCATATTGCATTATTATGCCGCTAAACACCTATACTAGATATCAAAGCTATCCATTAAATGATTTAAGTGATTGTTAACGTCAATTATTAAACTTTAACCAAACTGTAAATCAACTTTAAATGACCTTGACCTTCACTTGGGCTCACATTCATGGGCTGGGGTTGTGTATTATGGCTTTCCCCAAGTTCAGCCAGCTAACATTTTGCTAATGTTCGCAAACTATTTGAATGATTCCTGATGTGGCCATTTGGTTTACCGTGAAGGTCTGATGGAAAGCAGCCCTGGTGAACATCAATACCAAATATGAAAGCAATCTATTATTATAACAATGATTCAGTACAGAGCACTAATGTATCACTACACACCTATTGAGTAACCCTGCACAACTACAGAAACTATTTATATTTCTCTTGCTAGCTTGGCTGTTGATTGTGTTATTTAAAGGGACATTCCTGAGTTCCAATATCTCTGAAATTTATAGGAAACTGGTTGAAAAAAGTAGGTAGCTAAATTACTGAATGCAGACAAGTTTATAAATGTAAGCATTTCATTTAACTTATTTTTGTGCTTACATCCAATTAAAGTTCAAGCACACTGTCCTGGGCACACACCTCAGCTATCCAGGCTGTCTATCCAAGACAGTGGTTAGTGGTTAGTAAGAGAGAGAGTGTGTAGTCAATAAAATTCTCTTTGGGTGGGAGCCAGTACTGACCAGCAACTCCTGTATCTATCAGCCTTTGGTCTGATGGTTTAACCATGACACCACCGAGACCAGTAATGTAAGCATTAAATATAGGCGGCCCTAATGTAATATCTGCCAGAACTTGGTGCTTGCTGCCTGCTAATGAACATACTGCACATTCATAGGACTGGAGGTAAAGAAAGAAAGATTTTTAGTTTTATTTAACGATGCACTCAACACATTTTATTTACGGTTATATGGCATCAGACATATGGTTAAGGATCACATAGATTTTGAGAGTAAACCTGCTGTCACCACTTCATGGCTACTCTTTCCGATTAACAGCAAGGGATCTTTTATTTGCACTTCCCACAGGCAGGACAGCACAAACCATGGCCCTTATTGAACCAGTTATGGATCACTGGTCAGTGCAAGTGGTTTATACCTACCCATTAAGCCTTGTGGAGCACTCACTCAGGATTTGAAGTCCGTATCTGAATTAAAAATCCCATGCCTCGACTGAAATCTGAACCCAGTACCTACCAGCTTATTGACCGATGACCTAACCACAATGCCGGTCAGGACCAGATGTATGCAGGTGAAACTCTTATTACTTGGTGAACAGCCATGTCAAATATGAAAGTCATCCATGAAAGAATTCAAAATTTAAAGGCAATTAGAAAACCTTTAACCATACTATAAGCACAACTTAATGATGCTTAAACTAAACAAAATTCTGTTTCACAAGATATTCCCAACATATGCCAGAATAATGTCTTATAAACTCTGGGGAACAAAATGTGACCTTTATCAAAACACTCATCGCACTGACTTTAATCAAATGTTGATGTGGCCTGAAGTGGGACAGAACTATATACCGGTATTCTATTTCAAATGCTTAAATATTACACTAGTACATTTTGCACTGTGGCTTCAAGAGTTTTGCTTATATAAAAATTTAAATTTTGGACAAAACCTTTGTTCTTAACCAATCATTATGTACTGACATTTACTGAATTCTGCTTTGGAATTCCTTTTTAAGTACCAAAGGCAGTGTAAATATTAAAGTATGGTAAAGTTTTTGTGTTCCATGATATCAATTTGTCTAATCCAAACATATATAACTTGATCATTAACAGACATGAATTACCATAGAATATAACATGGGATTCTTACCATTCGTTTTAAGACTGGAATACAAAGGAATTGGGGTATTTTAAAACCAGTTATTTATATACTCATTTATAAAAACAATAAAAGGAAGTCTGAAAGACACCATAGAGTCAGTATCAAACTTAAGAGGAATTTGAAAAGGGAATTCAATATAAAACCAAAGGTATTATTAACTTCTTACTGTTTAACTACTAATTATTTAAAGCATATTGTGTAATATATACATGTTTCTTTTAGCAATTCCATAGTTGTTTTGTTGTTAAGTCCTACCAAAAATTACTCTCCTACCTTTACGTTTCTTTTAATTTTACTCACATTTTGTCCAGAAAAAAATCTAGGAAAAACCATTGCAATGACACAGATTCCACATACTAGATGATAACCATGTCACTAATATCGACTTCGCTGAGATCGCATAGGGCAAAAAGCATGTAATTGTGTGCCAGCTGCCATTTTGACTTTTTATGGAATCTTCTCCAAGAGGGGTGAAAGGATATGACTTAATCTAGCAAGTCATAACATGTTATGATATAAAAGTAAACGTGATGACATCATATTAATTTTAAAAATTATTTTTGTTTTGTTTAAATATACCACTAAAGATCACCCCTCTTGAAGAATATTCCATTAAAAAGCAAAATGGCAGATGGCTGAAAACTGCATATATTCTGCCCTATGTTATCTCAGCAAAGTCTATAATGGCGACATCATTACAGTCTCATATGTGGAAGCTGTGTCACTGTAATGGTTTTTTCACAACTTGTGTGTGGACAAAATTTTGGGGAAATGTAACAATAATTAAAGGTAGGAGTGTAATTTTGTGTAGTTGTTAACAATTTGGTTCAGACTTTAGTTCCAAATACATTAACATGAACAGAAAAATTACCTCAGGAAGTACGGTCAGGGACTTTAATAATGACCTGAGTTAATCAAATAAAACACATAATTAAATATGAAAAGTTATAACAAATGGCTCTTAATCTACATTCCACAAAAAAATATCAACAATGGAAAGAATTGTTCTTATGGAAAAATATGTACATGTGTATATAAAAATGTATGAACATTTGTAATATATATTTTACAGTAATGTATATATATATATATATACATACATACATATATATGTATTGTGCTCTTAACATAATACTTGTTTTTCTTTTATTGCACATTCTATAACCGAAACATATTCAAAAACAAGAGGAACATATTAATCATCAAGACCTCCACAATTATATAAAAAATAAAAAACATCCTGTCTAATGAAATTTGATCTTCCCACGGTAAATACATGAATGAGACATATATCCACTAATACAATATGACAGGCATATCATCATACATTTTACTAAGAGTCTAATACAAACGGTATTAAAAAAAACCACCTCATATTCCAGGAATATTTTGTTCAGTATCTCGTCATGATTCACTCTGCCAGTTTCAGAGACCGGGACACAATTTAAAAATATTAAACAGTAGTTGCTACGGTAATCATTTTCAACTGACTAAACAATTTTAACATATTAAATAATGTATTAAACAGTAGTTGCGAATCATTTTTCAATTGACTACATAATTTTAACATATTAAACAGTAGTTGCTAATCATTTTTCAACTGACTACACAATTTTAACATACCGGGTATTAAAACAGTAGTTGCTAATCATTTCTCAATTGATTATAAATTTTGCTAATTAAAATTTTAAAAACCAAATGTTCCTCGACATTACATTTTACTCCACATTTTACTCCACATGGAACACGACAAGCTATAGAAGTATTACTCAGGGTAAATGGATTTTTATGTACCTTATGTGTGCTCTTCTATGGATAATTGTACACACAGAGGGTATATAAAATTCCAATTATGCAAAATGATGCTTCAACAATGAATTTATCTTGCCAACATGTTAAGTATATAACCAATTCACTATAACAAATAAATCCCAGGCTGTAATGATTACCAATACACGTGACTGTGAAAGAAATCATTGACATTATTGTGAAACAAATTGTTCCATCAACAAGAACAGTTATTAACTTTGAACACCACTGTGTGAAAGAGGTATCAATTAAAACACACACAAAATGTATCAAAAATGAATAAAATAAATAAATAATAATAATAAGAATGTTGAAACACTTCGCACTTGTAATAAGCTCATCACTGGCCTAGTTGGGCTTAACTTAGGGGGAACATACCCTCCCCCGAGAGTGTTACCTAACAATTAACATTCCCTTAACACATAGACTACAGTATTACAAATATTCCTACAAAGTGTACAGTATTACCACCACAAAATTAACGAAATATTACAGAACTATAAGACCCATATTAAAGAACAGTCTTCAGAACAAATGGGTAGTGATCACTTCTGCTTCTCTCCACACTTGCGTAGAACATTTTAGGAGAGAAGCCAACTGATTGCCTTTAAGTATATTTGAAGCTTAAAGGGACATACCCTAGTTTTTAAACACTATGGCATATTTTTCAACCAGACTCTAGTTTCAACCCATAAAAAAAAGGGACACAAAGTTTGGTTAATTTACAAACCTGAAACAAATTTGGATACAACAGACAGAAACAAGAGTCTGTGATGTTGAAATACCCTTCAAAATAGACTAAAACTTGACTCCATAACAGTTACTTCTCAGATGCATGTGCATTTTTATAAATATGAAAAATGTATTTTGACGACAAGAAACACTCGTATTCAGTTGCTCAAAGTTCAGTCTGACAGATTAAAGGTGCAGACCCTAATTTCAATCCATAAAAATAGAAACTAACTTTAGTTAATGTACAAACCTTTATCACACTTGGACAAAGTTACAACAGAGTGAAACAAGAGTCTGTGATGATAATGTTGAAACAGGGAAATAGCCTTAAAAATAGACGAACTCCACTCCATATCCGTTACTTCTCAGACGCATGTATGTTTTTAAAAATATAAAAACTGCATTTTGTGGTATTAGCAAACACCAGGGATACCAGAAACTCTTTGCATGTATGGAAATGGATAACCTAAACAATAAAATATAAGTAGTGTTTGATTTCAGTGATCATAGATGGTTCTAATAGTGAGAAATATGCCTTTGTGTTTAAAAACTTGGGTCTGTCCCTTTAATAGAACTGCTCATCTAGCACCATTTCGGGAGAGTGATCTACAACTTGGCTGGATTTTGTTTATAAGAAAGATTAAAACATTTTTATGGAAGCACAAAATTACACACCCACACACATTAAAATTGTATTGCAGAAAAAAGGAACACAAATATCAAAATACTTTATACAAAAAATTCCAAGACAATATGTCACCACAGGAACAATAATGACAGTAATAGTATTGCGTATGTATATATAAAATCAGTGGTACACCATCAAATCACAGAATGGCATACCACATCAAAGAAAATGCTAGCACACAAATGAACAAAAAAATACACACACTCTTCATACTAAAATAAACCTTGCTCTGGCACATAATGTCAAATGTCAGAATACATCAACCTCATAAACACACACGATATCAAGCAAACAAGTTCATAGTTTGTAATCTTTTTGAATTAAAAAAAATTAAGTTATCATAGCGAAATATACAATTCATGTATATATCGGAATTGATAAGTTTTTCAGCAATGTAAATAAGGCTCTCTTTCAATTAACGTGATTCCATGTGCAATTTATTGTGCACAGTTCCACACACAGAAATATGCTTTTACCATATCTTCCTTTTTGCAAGCGAATTACTCTAAAACATTTGATGTTGTGGAGATATAATTTTAAGCCACTAGTAAATATATTGTGAAAAACTTTATAAACCTTTTTTCCCCCAGCTGAATGCCTGTGTGCTGAATTTCGTATATGGAGAAAGCACTGTATATATGCACTGTATCAATAAACATGTGTACAAAAATGCGGGTTAAATCAAGTTAATGGAAACCAGGCCCTCAAACTTAAAACTGAATATATTTTGTTTTTAATTGATTTCCTTGCTTATTTCCAATTAAAGTTCAAGAACGCTGTCTTGGGCAGACACCAACTATTCTGGGCTGTCTGTCCAGGACAGTGGCTTACTGGTTTCTTTACAAGGCTGATGTATTCAGGTTTCATGGTCAATGTTTCTGTTATGTCAAGTTCAGCATTTTCAGTTGCTTAATACTAAAACATTATGCAAGATTACCAACACAGAATTTTCTTTTTTCAGTATGTCAAATACTGCTGAAGGCCAACTAGCTAATGTGTTATAAAATATTATAATTATGTTATTACCATAAGTTTGAGAGTCTTCATAGACAGACTATTTAAATATTACAATTATATTTATGCCATAAGCTTGAGAGTCTTCATAGACTATTTAAAACCACAAAAGCTTTACAATACAAACATTATACATGCTTCATAACCTATTTTAAAACCACTTTCAGCTTCCAAATTACAGGGCTCGAAATAGTGGCCTGTAAAGAGTGAAAATCAGTCCATTTTTTTTTATATCTAGTAGGTGAAATAAAAATTCACCTGTTAAAAATACACCAAAATAGGCAATTCGTTTTTTAAGGTTAGATGTATGTACAATTATCTATATACAGTGTACCCTCGATCTATCGCCCCCCGATTTAACGCCAACCTCGCATACCGCCAACTTTCTTTAAAGTACCGTTTTCATTCATGTTTATTTCCCTCGATATAACGCCACTCTCGCTATACGCCATCCGCCAACGACGTTTTTGAACCGAACTCCATTTAGCCATTATAATTCCCTCGATTTTGCCGCCAATGGTCTGGTCACAAAGGTGTTTATAGTGACATAATTACTAGTGATCTGTTGATTGGGGAAATCCTAATACTGTTGTACACTGGCAGTACACACTGAATCTGTTTTGGTTTATTGTGTAGCAATTAACGGATGTAAGTGCTAGAATTGTTTAGGCAGGCACAGTGTTTGTGTCAAATCAGGAGTACATTGGCCGTAATTAAGCTCTACAGGAGTTGTTACTTTTGTTATCGTCTAATGATTGACAACACCACTGTGTGACAGTTAGTTGTCAGTGCAGTGATTCCACAGTTCAAAGAAGTAGCGGTACTAGACAAAAAGTCGGTTTGATGATCACGTGACAATAACGGATTTGATCGGTGCATTTGATCGGGCCATTCTGAGTAATGTGAGAGTCGCGATCGAAACAGTTCTTCGGTTTATAGAAGGTAATCCACATTCAATTGAGTCCGATTTAAATTAGATGATTTCTTTCCAAACACGAGTGAACGAGTTAATTCTTACGAGCACACAGCAGAAAAATATTCTGGACTTTTAAAAAAAAAGGATTGACTTTGACACTGTGCTATTCAAATTTACTGTACTTTTTACAGTTTCACCGTACATGTTTACGTTTTTATATTTCCAATGTTCATTGCTGCTTGACAAATTAAAATTAATGTTACCGTTTTTCTCCCGTTTTTGTTTATTGTTGTTTTAAACAAAATGTATGACAATTAGTACATGCAGATGTATCAAATGGAAAATATGTTTGGTGGCGCATCCTTGGCACCTCACTTTAACGCCAACTCGATATAACGCCAAAATCCCGTAGGTACCACAGTAGGCGGTAAATCGAGGTTATACTGTACATGTATCTTATGATTTTGTTATAATTTAAATCTATAAGGCTCTGAAATAATTTTCACAGGTCCTAATGTTTCATACACACCAAAGCCCCCCCCCCCACCATCCATGTCATCCCATACTGTCTTATTTCCAGAAGACCACATTTTTTTGTCAGCAAGATATAATTCTTCAGGCCTGCAATTTTTTAAAATAATAACATCAGGCCACATTTTTTGTTAGCAAGATATAATTCTTTAGACCTGTATTTTTTTAAAAATAATAACATCAAACCATATTTTATTTCCTATTTCGAACCCTGAAATAAAATAAAAAATCAATATAGGCCCCTATACATGTTCTAAAATCTGACATTCAAACCAACCAAATGCTACTCACCACACAAGACATAACATAAACAAAATGTGAATACAATCCTCTAGAGATATGTCTGAATAACTTAAAAACCAAGTGGAATGTTGAGTATTTTAAAACTGGTTCATCTCGAGGATGAGCAGAGTTACGATGACTATGAGGATTAGTATTAACAGGACCATGAAGACATCTGGCAGGACGAGCCAGAGCAGTAACCGTCAGACGGCCATGATGGCATCCTGCAGACGCGACGAGCTGCCGTTGTTGCTCCCTGACGAAGAACTCCTCTGGCGCTGGTAGGCGCGAGACAGTCGGCGTCGAGCGGCATCAATCTGAAAACAAACACAAATAACACAAATTCTGATCAATGTCTTGATGCACTGAAGAAGAAAAAAAAGTCTGGAAAACTATATGTGTTACAGATGGACAGACAGACAGACAGACAGATATATATACAGACAGACAGAAGAACAGTTAATGTTTGTTTTGTTTAATGGCATCACTAGAGCACATTGATTCATCAATCATCGACTATTCATGGTCAAACATTGAGTCATTTTGACCTGTAGCCTTACAGAGGAAAGCAGCTACATTTGTTCATTAGCAACAAAGGATCTTTTATCCCACAGTCAGTACAGCACATATCACGGCCTTTGATATACCAGTCGTGGTGTATTGGCTGGATCGAGAAATAGCCCAATGGGCCCACCGATGGGGATCGATCCTAGACCGAATGTGCATCAAGTGAATACTCTACCACTGGGCTATGAACAGCTTGACAAAACCTACCAGTAGTTGGATCAATACGGGACTAATAATAATAATATTTTATTTGAAGAACGTAACTCAATTAATATAAAATTATTCTCTCCTGACACCTTCTCCAGGAATGAAATTACAAGAGCATTATAATATATAGTCAAACTTCCAACGGACCACAACATGAAACAAAATAAGAGGGGAGTGTCTAATTGCTTTCCTAAATTAAATCATGGGGAGCCATTAACATATTACCATACTGATAGTCCGATACCATATAAATTCACTTGTTAAAGGGAGCTAACTAACAACTGCTCTTGTTGAATTAGTCTGAGGGGAGTCATGGGGTCCAAAGAGTGATAGTTCCCCTTAAATGATGAGGTCTGGCCTGGTGTTTATAAACCTAGATCTAGATCGAGACTCTAATAGGAAAGAAGGAAATGTTTTATTTAACAACGCACTCAGCACATTTTATTTATGGTTATATTGTGTCGGACATATGGTTAAGGACCACACAGATTTCGAAGGAGGAAACATACTGCTGCCACTTCATAGGCTACTCTTTTTAATTAGCAGCAACAGATCTTTTATATGCACCATCCCATGGACAGGATAGCACAATCCACATTCTTTGATATACCAGTCATGGTGCACTGGCTGGAACGATGACTCTTAATGTCATTAAATATTGAGTCTGGACTCTAAAAGTTTTATAAGCATTAACAGGGGAAAAAGAAATACTTTGAGTTTTAGGATGTTGTGGTACATTGGTTGGGATAGGGAAAAAACAATCAGATAATAAGTCCACTGACGGGGTTTGATCCTGAGTACTCTATAGACTGAGTTTTGAGTTTACAGCAAGGACAGACAAAAATATTTCAGTGCATTAATATTTCATGATTGGCATCTTAAACACAGTATTTCGCGAATTTAAATTTACAATGACACAAGCAGAGAAAACTAAAAATAATGTCTTCACCATGTTATATGCAACAATATTAAAGTCTACATTATTACTTGTACTCTGTAACAAAAAGCCACTGGACGGCATATAGTAGGTAGTCAAATATTGACAGACATCGACCTGCCCTATAGAGCTTACAGATACTTTACAATTTCGCAATTTTCACATAAATTTTTTCTTTGAACATATTTCCTTTTTATTGAAACTTTTAATATTTCTGTTCACTCATCTCAGTGATAAATGATACAAGACTGCTTCGTGTATGTATTTTATTTACATATGTCACAATGTTAGAAAGAAAGAAAGAAAGAAAGAAAGAAAGAAATGTTTTACTTAACAATGCACTCAACACATTTTATTTATGGTTATATGGCATCAGACATATGGTTAAGGACCACACAGATATTGAGAGAGGAAACCCACTGTCGCCACTTCATGGACTTGTCTTTCCGATTAGCAGCAAGGGATCTTTTATATGCACCATCCCACAGACAGGATAGCACATACCACGGCATTCGTAGTGCACTGGCTGTGACGAGAAATAGCCCAATGGGCCCACCGACGAGGATCGATCCCAGACCAATCATGCATCGAGCGAGCACTGTACCACTGGGCTACGTCCCACCCCCACAATGTTAGTGTAACACAGATAATCTGTATGGCTTTTAAGTTAAAATACATCGTAATATTACATATAGTCAAACCTCGTTACAGCGACCACGTTGCCCCTGGTTCACTTTGTCGTTATATCGAAATTGTCATTATATCGATTACTAATTATCGGCTATTGTTTGTCAATAGTAGCAAGTGATCGTTTATATGCACCATCCTACAGACAGGCTAACACATACCAAAGAATTTAATATACCAGTCGTGGTGCACTGGCTGGAATGAGAAATAGCCCAATGGTCCTACAGACGGAGATGGATCACAGACCATCATTAAATACATTAAATCCTGTCTTAAGTGGTCACACATTGGAGTAGATAAAAATGGCCACTTAAGACAGGTTGCCATATATATATTCTTTAAAACATTTGTTGTTGTTTCTTGTTTTACCGTATGTACTGCTAATCAATAGATGTGTGCAACACAGTTGACTATAATTCAACTTTTGAAATGTTGTCTCCTTTAGAAATAATGCAAATGAAATGTATTAAATTAACATTTCTCTACAAGTTTGTTTCTTTTTCCCTTTAATTATTTAATTCCTACACTTCATGCAGTGTATTGTCATAGAACGTGATCCACAAATGTCAAGCGTAGCTTGCCCAGAGGCAATTAGATGCATTCCAGAGTCATGCTTTCTTAATTGATACACAGAAGAGATGTCGGGACTGAATGGGTATTAGTATTCCTGAAGGTGTGAAGATCGATTATTTTCTTCACCTGATCGCTGTTGTTAAAATATCCCTCGTCTATAATAGTAAAACTTTACTGTGACCGCTTAATACAGGTATTTTAGCAATTTTGGATTTGATTTAGGTGACTGCTGGCCGCCTTAGACAGGTGACCGCTTATTACAGGTGCATTTACATTATAAATTGTTTGGGAGGGAAAAAAGTGGCCGCTTAAGCCAGGTGGCCACAGAGTACAGGAGGCCGCTAGGACAGGTTTGACTGTACTATGTATAAGTACTACTAATATTATTAATCAAAGTGCATTCACCGTCAATCTAATCGATTGGTACCTACTTCATTTACAAAATGTCATAAAACTAGTAGACTTGATTGTTCGAAGTTAATTCTTTAATTGAATGATGAATGTTTTTTTTGTGTTTTTTTTTAAATTTATTTATTTAACGACGCACTCAACACATTGAATGATGAAAGGCTTACGTTCAAAAGCAATAAACGTCTACAGACTTAGCCGACATCACTAACTCAGACATCATGTGACACTGTCATATCGCGAAGAGATCAAGGATACCAAATGGCTGTGTGTACTGCCAACGTGCTATGGCATCTGTAATTATGTAATGTCATTGTAAAGAGGTGTTTTTAGACATTAGGTTTGTTCCTAATTTGCTCTGTCAGTGTCAGAAGGTGTAAATTCTGGTGTAATGAACAGAATAACATTGGTGTAAGTTCCTTCCCGACAATTTGTGGTCTGATGGTGTAAGTGTCAGTTATCATAGTAACGAAATCTGACTGTATAGTACTAGTAATGGTGTGAAACTATAGAGCAACTGTTGTACGTATATGCTTACCTTGTCGCCAAAAAAAGAACCAATAGTAAATAATATTAAAAGAACCAATGCTAGATGAGTCCAAAATTTCAGCCAATCACGATACCGCTTCCTAAATACAAAGGAGAAAAAGAAAATTAATATATAACTGTAAATAAGCAGTCTGGTAGGTGACATTAGAAACTGAAAGTGTAGGGACAATATTTCAAAATCGTAGGTAAAGGAAAGAAAGAAAGAAATGTTTTATTTAACGACGCACTCAACACATTTTATTTACAGTTATATGGCATCAGACATATGGTCAAGGACCACACAGATTTTAAGAGGAAAACCGCTGTCGCCACTTTCCAATTGACAGCAATGGATCTTTTATTTGCACATCCCACAGGCAGGATAGCACAAACCATGGCCTTTGTTGAACCAGTTATGGATCACTGGTCGGTGCAAGTGAAAACATTGTAGGTAACCTGAAATGATTTTCAGCTATGTAACCAATTGTTCAGTTAAATTAATTTTAATTGTGTAACTATGGTCCTGCATTGTGAAACATTGTGCCCTGTAGTGGTGACAGTGATGGTGGGGAAAAATTACAATAAGATGTATCAACTCTCTACAATGCAACCAATTTGGCGACTAAAACATTTAATATGCTCTTCAAAAAAAGTAGGGGAACCTGAAATATTAAAACATACGTTTTGATCACAGACATCCTAGTAAAGAACATTCAGGTCTGTTTATCAATACACCGAAACATTCCATAGTTTGCACATGCATGATGCAGTTGCCTCAAACACGTGGGGTGTCAATCTCAATGTTGACAATTTCCAGGAAGGTCCATTAATCACAGTGGAACATTATTTCTGTCAATCTTTTTCATTCTGTTGATCATACAGTTGTTATTATTTTGTTTTTAGTCATTTTTATTGTTTGAATTTATTTGTGATTTACTGATAAAACCCCCCGTTAATTTTCAAATTTCACTTCTGACCCAAATCATCCTTCAAGATCTTTGGTGGTCATAAAACTTACTCAGCCTACTACTGTAATACTGAATTACCGGTTGTAATGTTTGCCCAATTAATTCACTATTATCATATAACCATTCCCAACAGCTAATACACCTTACAATTTTGGCAATTGTAAATTCTTATTAGAATTCCCCAACTTTTTTTGAAGATTATATATATACAGGGTTCTCATTCATCCAAATATATTGTGAGTCCATGGTTTTATGTAGTAATAATATAATTTTTTATTATTTAGATGTATGATAAAATATCAAACAAATACCAGGTAACTAATATATATTCACTAATAATGCAAGAAAAAATAAATAAATTGTGAAAGAAATTTCGGTTTGGCAAAAAAACTTTAAAATAGACTAAAACACAACTCCATAACTGTTACTTCTCAGATGCATGTACGTTTTTAAAAATATAAAAACTACATTTTGTAGTATTAGAAACACCAGGGATACCAGAAATTCTCTGCATGTACGGAAATGGATAATAAAATGTTAATAAGCTTTGATTTCAGTCATAATAAACGGCTCTAATAGTGAAAAGTATGCTGTAGTGTTTAAAAACTAGGATCTGTCTCTTTAAAGCTACAGATAAACTAGGGGTTAAGCTGCTAGTATCAGACATACTGGGACATATATTTGATTACCCCACCACACAAAAATAGTCATCCTGTTTTCAGTAGTCCTGACTTTGGAGAAAACTTGAGGTGTTTTCTCTTTTATTATACATTACCGATCCTCAAACAAAGGC
>JAECMU010102762.1:0-11324 GCA_016106625.1 Dracogyra subfuscus
ATATAAAGTCCCTGTCCTTTTTAGTTCTTAAAACCTCACCACTTCCAACTTCCAACCCGAACCCTACGTAGTGCTCAGTGCTAAGCCGAATAAAGACCTCTTACCTATATTCAGTAGGAAAATGCCCACAGTTATCAACATATAACTGTATTTGGGCAACATCTTACTGCGTCGAGCCGAACATCCTTCGAGACAAACAGTATTCGACAGACTGAGATCCAAAACACGACACAATCGGTTTTCTTCTCTTTTCTTTTGTTTGCGTTGATCAACTTGCGAAAAGAACTCACGGAAGCGTATTATAAAAAGGTCCATTGGTAGTTAGTGTACAATTATTTAAGTAAAACACTGTCGTGATCAATATAATATATGTTCGTAGTTTGAAAAGCAATTCGGATGCAGAAAGAAACTAGACTTGGTTTACTGGTCAGGAACAAACGACTCCTCGTAGTAGTTTAATATTTCACAAGTACTTGTATACAGTCGGCGATATTTGACCATCAATCAATGCAATCAACAATAATAAAAAAGACTGTTGGAAAGAAATGTTTCTTTAACCACACCTTAGAACACTTTAAACTACTAGTGTTACTGTAATTATTATTACAATTTTGTAGTATAATGTGCAGATATTTCAACATTTTAAAAATAATATTTCTCACAAACATGACAGCACATACCAAGGCCTTTGATATGCCAATCACAGGTCACCGATAGGGGCGAGAACGGCCTAAATACATGGAGTTAGATCTCACCCATACATTATTAATGCCAATATGTAATCATATTTTGTTCCATGTAATCTAAATGACAAAACCCGCATTTCCTGATCAACATTGTATTAGACAAAGTTGTCAGTGCTTCTATGATCCACGTTGACAGCCACTGCCCTAGGAGTTAGATTGTACTTGCAAAATACGTTTCCCCAATTAATGACGTTTAAAGGAGAGAAAAGTGCCACTAGATTGGTTCAGATGGCCCAATGTGTGTGTGTGTGTGTGTGTGTGTGTGTGTGTGTGTGTGTGTGTGTGTGTGTGTGTGTGTGTGTGTGTGTGTGTGTGTGATAAACGACATGTCTGCTGTAATAATATCAAATGAATTCTGTGTTAAACATTGAAATACATTTCAAGTGAAGTATTACAGTTAGTCAGTCTTTTGTTTCACCACCCCAAGTTCCAAAAATAAATTTAAAGGTCAAAATGGCAATTCATAATTAGGAAATAAGGTGATAAACATCAGATTTTGCTTTTGAAAATGTTTTGTTCTGAGCACATATAATAAACGAATGCACCAAACTATTTATTCCATTTAATTACATATACTGACACTTCCGACCAGTCAACTTAGAACTAGTTTTTATATAACAGTTCACCATTTTCGTTGTTGTTACAGTTACATATCAAACATTCCGTTACATTTACGGTTTTGTAATACATGTATATCGAATCCATCCTGTTTCGTATTCGGAAAAACACCATGAAATGGTATATTTATTATATACATATTTCCCAATTGTGTACAATATTTTTCGCTTTTTGTACAATATTTTTCGCTTTTTGGTAATATGTTTCGCTTATCCTACCGAAAACACCAACGTCATGATATATTTCTTCCATTTGGAACTTTTCTAGAAAATGTACTTTACCATAGACTTTCAAAAAGAAATTTGATTAAAATATATCTTTATTAACATTTATTTAACAATATCGCGCTGCAAACATACCTGACGAAGCGATCCTCTTAAAACTCCCACAAAAACAGATCTATATATTTCACTGCTATGTATATAATAAAAATAAAAATTATTTAATTAAATATTAACGAGAAATTGTGTATGTTTATACTGAAAGATCTAGAGACTACCTTCAGGTTATGTTGCTGGGGGTCGACCTTCCATACTCTACTCCGAACCAGAGATCTACAACACACGAAATTACCTATGTGAGGTGGAGCTGGACCGACTAGAAGCATGTTCGATTGAATGTACATTTATGGATAATATGCCACTTTGTGATGAAGATATGAACGAGCTAGGATTAATGTATATGGAAGAATACGGACTAGCACTCCCTGTTGATGCATACGAGGCTTCCGTCATGTATTTCAGACTACGGGATTGCATCAGACGAGATCTGGATATGTAGCATATTGTGAGTGAGTTAGACTGATAGGGACAAGAAGATATTTTAAATCGCGATCGGAGGATTCACTGTGACAAACATGTATGTGTCCATGAATAAATTAGGTGTTTCTAATACGTCTTTATTCAATGACCATTTCTTTTGTAGAACTGTACCTAAATGTAAACATATTTTCACAAAAAAACAACAACAAAAAAACCCTTTATATATTTTAAACTTCAAAACAATACAATGAACCCCCCCAGCCCCCAAAAACCCCCACAACCCCCCCCCCCCCCAGAAAACCCCAATGGTGAACACGTTTCCAACTAAACAACTAAAACAAATAATAATAAAACTTGATCAAATATTAATTTGTTCTATTGTTAATTTTCAGATATTCTCATAAAAAAGACTTGAAATCACGTACATGTTCCCACTTGAACGCCTTTGCTTTAAAAAGTTGTCATTTGATACGATTTAAACGTGTCATTGTGTCCAGTAAGTGTTACCGTCCGTTGAACGTTCATTATTACATCCTTCCGTTTGATATTGGACACACTGGTAATTCATATATCGCTGTATATATATATCAAACTGTAAGTTGTACAAATATTTGAATAATAAAGAACGGCATCAATTCTGGAAAGCATGCAGTTATATATAAAAAACACACAATTAGATATGATTATCATGGTTGTGTTGGTCAAAACCAGACCCTTGTGTAAAACTATCTAAAACATAAATCTAAACTCGACATCAGTGCATTGTATGAGTTCTAAAAAAAGCAACCATTCGTTCACTTGCTCAGAGGAGTTAATCTGCCATACTATTTACACAATTTCCATGATACAAACACCACTTAACAACAAGTTGTTAAATTCAGAACGAAAGGCTGTGTACCTTTTATATTCTTTGTTTGGCAAATGTTATGGTAATGACATTGGGCGTTTGCAGCATTAAAATTGAACCCGTTGTGAATCTTAAGAATTACTTTAAAGAGACATTCCTGAGTTTGCTGCAACTTTTAACATATTGTTGACTAACTGAGCCTTTTTAACCATTGTAATTACATATCAAATATATTTTGCTGCAAAAAATGTTTAATGGCTGTATAGTAAACGTGTTTTTGATCATTCTAATATTTTTACTAGGATAAAGTTCATTTTATTTCCTAAAAAGGATTTTTGTGTACGTACGAAATTATTTGAAGACAAAATCCAGTATGCGCTTCTTACAAATATTAAGACGACCAGAAACACATTGAATATACAGAAACTAATATTCTAAACAAGAAAATATATTTAATGTGTAAATTTAATCGTAGAAATATTTTATTAGTCGGAAACATCTGCAGCAAACTCAGGAATGTCCCTTTAATGTAGATGGACTCATTTCACGTACAAATCGTCTCACATACAATTTCTTTAAGTCTTCGGGACTGAGAACTTTGCCCATGTCTTCCAGGACTTCTGACCAGCAGTCTATTATGTACTTAGGTTTCTGAATGTGTTCCTTGTGGGCAAGTTCCTGTACTAGTTCCTCAAATTATTCGTTTATTATATGTGCTCACAGTCTGGCATCCTGGTGTAAATGCTTCATTGACAATTTTCAGGTCGCTAAATTTATCATACAAGATAACTGTAATGCGTTTAAGTAGCTGGAGATATGGACCATCTGTGTCTGCTTTCGTGTAAGAATTGAGTGTCATATTGGTAGTGTCACATTACGGTAGCAGTTCCATGCACATTAGACTGGCTAACTATTTTCTTCCGAACACAAAACAAGCAAACTAGTGTTAACATTTTCTGAAGATGTTTGATGAGTAGCAAGGCCAGGGATTTCACTTTAGCCAAGATGCCTGCTTCCTTGAATACCGTTTCTTTACTTTTTTTCCCCGTGGATGCTTTTATTGCTGTATGTGTCCTATATCAACACAAGGAGGTTAGTATTGGATGCAATTATGGTTTTCCCACAAATGTTTGACCCAACATGGGAATGATTACTCAACAAACACTATAGGGTTCGTATATCCCGGGCTCGGGTGATACTGAAATCATCTGACAGCGAACACAGGACACGGCTCTGTCAATAGTCCCATACCGAAATCGAAGTACTGTTGTTTCACCATTCATCTTATTATCATCCATAGAGTTATCTTTATGTCAAAAGGAAAAAAGGACGTTGCTATCATACTCATGAAATGTCAGGTGACTTGTAAAAATAAGGTTCTATGAAACTGGACTAATATTTTACTTGATCCAGCCAACAAAGAAGAGCTAAACAATACTCCACACTACCAGTTTTGCCACCATACACTGCCACGAAGAGAAATGACCATTACGTTTGGTGCCACAATTATTATTGTAGCAAATGTTCGTTCAATGTCACCATGTGACTATGAGGAATCAGACATCACACTTTTAATTCATGTGCAGAACGTTATTATAAACGAGTGTACCAGCCATCATGTGCGCAATGTTAACACAAATATATATGTCGTCACAAGTGGCAAGTTCCATCATTTGTTTACCTTGGGTAAAACAAATGTGAGAATATGGTTTGCCTGTGGTACAGGTACATTCTGTACAAATGATCAAATCAGTGGTATATATGACGTCCTGGGAAAAGATACATACTTGTTCCTGCTTCTTTTCAATAGCTTAACAGGATATATTACTCCTCCTGCTTTCTTTGCATAATGATAGTGAATATTGATTTTATTTTTACCTCTGATGACCTACTTTTATACATGCCAATAATAATTTTCTTAAAACGACATCAGATGCCAAGAGCACTTCATATTAAACGTGTTTAGTGTTTACTTGTTCTAACAGGGTGTTGTTGTGTTAGTTAATATTGGTGTTAGTACTATCATACAAGCATAAATTTCTGCAAAAACCTGATTTTGGCTCATTTGTTTCCGTTTCAGTATTTATTCTAGATGGCTGAATATGGGTGCCTTTAAATTGTTGGAAATTCCTTCTGATACAGTTTCCAGCCAATTGTAAGCCTGAATTTTACAAATGTTCCAATAGATGACCAGGGATGGGGGCGGACTTTTGATAAAGCCAGTCCTGCGTTCCTATATGCAGTACCAAACCTGTGACCCTCAAATGCTACAGTGTTGTTACAATAATCTAAGTGGATATAGCACTAGATGTATACGATACAATAAGATAACATACATTTTATTACTGCAGATTACAGTTTATGAATAATGTATATTTTGCCTATGTACTACAGGGCTGCAAATTTACCAAGTATATGTGGTCAAAGCTGCAAAGATACTTAGAAACTGAACTAAATGCAAAGGATTACATTCTACCTCCATTTGGTGAAAGTGAAATAGACAGCTAGTGTCATCTATTGACAATAGCTTGAATGGGGAGTAAAATGTTTCAGTGATATGAAACGTTGATGGAATTTCACGATTTTCACTAACCTGTACCTGTTCAATCTGAAAACAAAACCTGAATTAGTGTGCTCAGACACAACCACAGGTGTTTATTATGACTTTCTCATTGCCGTTTCCATCCTTATTTTTCAGAATGAGCTTGGTTGGTACCATCAAATCATAGAAAACTGAATAGTAACCTTTTGACCTCTGATGACCTACATTTATACATACCAAGAGCACTACATAATAAACATTTTGAGTGTTTATTTGTTCGAAAAGGGTCTTGTATTAGTTAATGTTGATGGTTAATTTGACACATCATAAAAATATCAATTTCTTTAGACTGACCGTGGCTCGTGTGTTTCCGGGTCTCAAATGTTTTCTAGATGACATTAACTGACTCATTAAAACCTATTGCTAAGCGATTCCTACCCAACCTGTGTGATTATTCGTCAAATTATGTCAGTTATCTTTAATAGGACAGTTACATAAAACCATAAAACATAGGTATCAGTGTCCTGCACGACACACTGCGAACCCAAGTTATACTTACATCAATTAGTATGGAAAGTATGGAAAACATTTTCTGTTGATGTACCCCCACCCACCCCTCCCACTTCCGAGACCGTAAAAGTAATGTGTTTTTGTCCTATTCTATATAAATAAAGGTACACAGTATGGTTTGGTGTGCTCTCCCCGTACAAAAGGCTGTGCCCACTTAGTAGACATTGTGACACACCCCACCCCACCCCACTCGAGATGTTACCACCGACGTGGATATGATTCCCAACGTCTGAAGAACAAAACGTATTTAATATATAATTTGTTATTGAATTGAATATTGTTAGTCGAAAACATCATAACAATGGCAACAAACATAAGACAATTTCGTTAATGCATTATTTACATTGTTTATGTATTGTATTACTTCTCCTTGCCAATTTCGTTTGTGATACATTTGCTAATAACAGACAACAGTGATATGACAAAGACTCGTGTATACATTTGGTTCCTGCGTTGCAGAATCGAATCACCTCGATAGATGCATTCAGCCAATTGGGTTTTTTTTCTCGTTTCAACCAGTGCACCACAACTGGTCAAAGCTTAAGGCCGTGGTATGTACAATCCTGTCTGTGGGAAAGTGCATATAAAACCAATAAAATTAGCTCCACTGGTTAATTGGATTTACCCGTGGATCTAACAGCACCCAGTTGGAGCTCAAAACCTGACTTGCAAAAACTTGCCACTGATTTGAAAGCGTTTGAAAATATTCGGAATTATGCCAAGGGTATACGAAATGATTTGAGTGAATTACAAATTATGCCAGAAAATAATTTCAATATAAAATTTACATAAAAATCGTTTCAAAACGAAAAAAAAACCCGTGATGGTATAGCTATAAAATCTGTTTATACTAGTATACAATTCAGAGTTTATTACTACACTTTTCCCATCGTTGTTTTTAATGCTAAAGTTCACTTATTGCATAAATAGTCTCGCCCGGTATTTGTAGAATTTGTATGCTCCCGAATAACGCTATAAAAGGCGAAGTGTAATTGGTCAATATTTAAATTGTTATTTATTGATGAAATGTCATCTGAACATGGGAGTCCACATAATGCTGTTAGATCTACTGGTAGACCAGACTGCAGTAGAGCTGCTTTTAATCAGATTGATATAAAAGATACCTTACTGCTAATGGAAAAATGTAACGGGTTTCCTCTGGTGACTACGAGTCAAATTTACTAAATTGGGTGGGACGTTGCCCAGTGGTACAGCGCTCGTTCGACGCGCGGTCGATTTGGGATCGATCCCTGTCAGTAGGCCCATTGCGTTATTTCTCGCTCCAGCCAGTGTACCACGACTGGTACATCAAAGGCCGTGGTATGTGTTATCTTGTCTATGGGATGATGCATATACAAATTTTCTTGCTGCTAATCGAAAAGAGTAGTCCAAGAAGTGGCGACAGCGAGTTTCCTCTCTCAATATCTGTGTAGTTCTTAACCATATGTGCGACGCCGTATAACCACATATAACTTGTGTTGAATGCGTTGTTAAATGAAACATTACCTTCGTTTACCAATGGGCTACACCCCGCCGCAGAAAGTGAAAAGGAATCCGTTAGAATCACGTGAGCGCGGCACACTGAAAAACTACGGCATCTTAGCGTCCGACACGAGAATCATGGCGTGTCTGTCGCTTGATGTGAGATAGCAAATCCAAAGAGGAATTTGTTTGAAGCTCTTTACCAATGACAGAACAGTACATACCATGACATTTGATGTACCAGTTGCATCGCTTCTTAGGCGAGCGATCTTCCATTGAGCCACAACACGCCCTACACCTCAAGAGAAAAGGAAAGGAATGTGTATATAACGATATTCAGGGATTGAAAAGAACAAAACATATTTCAAAATCTATCAACAATTAAAACAAAAGAAACAAAACAACAAAAAACAATTACCCNAAAAAAAAAAAAAAAAAAAAAAACCACACCCAAAAACACACAAAAACCCACACAAAAAAAACCCACACACCGAAAATGTTTACCAAGTTAATAAATAGAGGTTATTACCAGAGTGTGTTTCGGTATCGTAGATAACTTTCTACAACAACAACACAAACAGAAAACAAAGAAAAACGTTTGTTTTGTTTAAAATTTCGTAACTCTGACTCGTAATCATCAGAGGAAACTCGTTACATCTTTCCTAATGCTCTGTCCCACAGGCAGGATAACACATACCACGAACTTTGATATACCAGTCGTGGTGCACGGCTGGAACGAGAAATAACCCAATGGACCCACTGACGGGTATCGATCCCACACCGGCCGCGCCTCAAGCGAACGCTTACCGCTTAAAATTTGTTATGTTTAAAGGGACATTCCTGAGTTTGCTGCATTTTTAAAGATATTATCGACTAACAGAGATTTCTCAACGATTGTAATTACATATTAAATATATTTTACTGCATAAAATATTAATATCTGTATATTGAAAGTGTTTCTGATCGTTCTAATATGTATACTAAGTTAAATTTTACTTTATTTCCTCAAATATAAAAAATTTCGGACGTACGAAATTATGAAAAGACGAAATCCAGTTTGGACTTCTTACAAATATTAAGACGACCAAAAACCCATTGAATTTACAGACACTGATATTCTAAAGAAGAAAATATATTTAATGTGTAAATGTAATCGTAGAAATATTTTATTAGTCGGAAACATCTTACAATGTAGCAAACTCAGGAATCTCCCTTTAACGAAACCACCAGAGCACATTGATTGAGGCTATTGGATGTCAAACTTTGGGTAATTTTGATATTTAGACTTGCATTGTTCCATCGGTAGGCCCATTGGGCTATTCTCGTTCCGGCCAGTGCTCCACGACTGGCATATCAAAGGGCCTGATATGTGGGATAGTGAATATAAAGGATGCCATAATACTAATGTAAAAATTTAGCGGGTTTCCTCTCTAAGAATGTCATAGTTAATGTCAAAATTACTTGGACTATTTCGCATTCCAGCCATTGCACCACAAAAGGCCGTGCTATGAACTATCCTGTATGTGAGATGGTGCATGTAAAATATTCCTTATTACTAATAAAAAACATAGCCCATGGAGTGATGGCAGCGAGTTTTATTTCCCCAGTCAGTGAGTTCCTTAACCATTTATCTAATGCCATACAACGGTAGATACAAATGTGTTGTAGATGGTTACATGCGACTCTTAGGTAACTGCCGAACACTCTCCGAAATTATCAGACTAAGCACACAGCTACAACTGATTGAAATGGCAGATATGTGCCACGGATAGCCAGAAGAAACAAGCACAGGTCGCAGTTTAGAGAAACAAGGACTGGGATATGGCGATAGACAGCGAAAGAGGTTGAAAGACAAAAACGCTTCCATGCCATTCCTTTCTCTTTCATTCTTTCTTTCATTTTTCTCTGTTTGTTTTGTTTTGTCATGCGTATTTGCGTGTAGAACCACACAAATAACACGTGATATTTAATTCATTACGACGTTAACGTACTTTCTTGTCACCTCACTGTTCTTGTTGCAATAAATATTGCGTGCATACTCTCACGAAAAATAAACTTTACAAAAACAATCGTCCATTTATGACCAACAACACGTAAAACTGCATGACAACTGTAGGATTTGTCTCCAAATTGTCCTATTCTAGTTATATACAGAGAATAATACATGAGTGGCCGATAGATACCATTTATCTTACAACGTGTTGTGTTAAAACGTATCTAATGATTAAAAGCGACACGAAAGTAATATTATATATATCTTACACATATCCTCAAATACCAGGTTTCAGTAAAAGTCTCTTCGACCTAAAAACCTATTTAGAAGGCTCTGCGCTTGTAACTAACGTACAGTCACAGGGTCAGGATTTACCTCAGTCGGTTGAGTGGTCGCCTGAGGTGCTTGCGTTGTAGGATCGAACCACCTCGGTGGATCCACTCAACTGACTTGTTTTTCTCTCATTCCAACCAGTGCACCACAACTGGTGAAAGGCCGTGGTATGTGTTTTCCTGTCTGTATGAAAGTGAATATAAAAGATATCTTGCTACTAATGAAAACATATAGCTGGTTTCCTCTCTAAGACTGTCAAGAGTTAATACGCAATAGCCAATGATTAATTAATCAATGTGCTCCAGTGGTGTCGTTAAACAAAACAAATCTTAACTCATTTGTACAGGCACAGACCATTCATTTCACTGGATGGTATGGCAGCGGCTACTAGGTCGCCACTTAGGAGGGGGTCAGTCGTATGCCTTTAAATTGTTATCACATGTATGTGTACTAACGGTATGTGTTATCATAAATAACGAATGGTGTACTCATCAGCGGGTGTGTAACAAAGTACAGCACAGAACTGATCAAAAGTTAAAGTTGAGGTTTGTTTCGTTTAACGACAACACTAGAGGACATTGATTTATTAAACATAGGCTATTGGATGTTATATGTTCGGACAAATAATCTTTGAGAAAGCAGCAAGAACAGCACATACCATGATCTTTGTGTAATTGACCTAATTCTCGACAGTGGAATATCCATATCGGTAGGCCCTATACTAAATGCTTAAACAGACTAAGGCTTTAAGGTTTATGCATAATTTATGGTTTTTGAGAATGACTCCAGTGGGTAAGAATACAATTTTTGTTTCGAACATTAACGTCGCATAACCAAACGTGTTGCGCTTGCGCAGTTGGCTGCTACAGGAAACTCAAGATCAATTATTTAAGCAAAAGGACCAACTGGTGCACAGTAAATCACAATAGCTTTACAAAACAACTGACTCGTTAGTGACGTACGTTAACATATTTGCCGGTGGGAATTAAATTTGTAAACGTATTGATTTTACGACACTGACGACGACAACCGTCGGCACGACGACAGCATAAACTATTCAGCTATTCAGGTCAGCTCTAAAACTTTAACTAGAGTACAAATACTTGGTAATTTTGATACATAGCCTTAGGAAATCCTCTACATTTTCACATTAGTAGCAAAGTATATTTTATATGTACTATCCCACATACAGGATAGCACATACCACCTTCGATATACCAGTCGTGGTGTACTGGCTGGAACGAGAAATAGCCCAACAGTTCCGCCGACCGTGATCGATCCTAGATCGACCACACATCAAGCGGGCGCTTTACCACTGGACTACATCTCGCCTAATGGCGTAACTATGGGGGAGCTGGGAGGGGGGTGCCCCCCATATACACCATGGGCCCCCCACTGCCACCCCCCATTTGACATTTGATTGTACACAATA